>CAKNXH010064085.1:341328-389793 GCA_932178445.1 Andricus quercusramuli
AAGTATCCAGAGGTGAAACCTTCATCTCCAGCTGTCTTGTCTGCCGCGTAAGGTCATACGCGGCTAGAGACCTGACTCCAAGGAACAGCGTTGCCCGATTTTATCACGCGTAAATTTCCCGCTCTTGCTTACCTTCTAGGACAGAAGGAGCAGAAGCGGATGACGTACACGTTTCAGTAGCTTTGGGATTGGTTTCTTTAAGCAACCATGATCGAAGCTTCCGGAGCCTACAACTTCTCATAATAATATTAATAATAATATATCCTGTAAAATCCGACTTACTATACTACTTTATCATTGCTTGTTATTAACTTAATCTCAATTATATTAATTTGGAAGCTTATTTCCTTGACGGTTTGTTTCTTCTACAATACTGCCTCTAGGATTCTAGACTACCAGCAATATACTTTATTATATTCTATCTTATTTTATTTACACTTTACAACTCTTTACTAATTTTAGCATACACTTAACATTCGTCGATCAATGCTTGCAATTAATTTTTTTATGTACACTCTGTTCCTTAGAGGGCTAATTAGCCCTAGGTACTTTCTGTAATACATATATTTTATTATTATTTTCTGGGTTGAGGCCGTAAGAGCCCCTGACGCTTGAGTCATTCCGTTGCGTCCCCTTGTGAGCCGATATTTTTGACTCACTGTTGTTTGCTATATTTTTGTTAAACAGATCTTGCTAGAAACTTTTCTTCTTGCATTTTTTTGATAAAATCGTAAATATACTGTAGTATGTAGTATTGAAATTTGTGAAAAAACTTTTTTTTCTTGTTGTGAGAAGAATTCTGTTTTCGATTTTCAATTCAGATTCATGCCGTGCTACACAATTGATTGATCTGGAAGTTTAGTGAGGTGTTTTACTATCCAGTTTCTCTGTCAAACATTGCTCTTATATTATTTATTTACTTTACATTTATTCTACTTCCTCCCATAATTTTTACATAAGGAAATGTTCTGTAGTATTCATTTGTTTATATTTTTCAAATATTTGTTTCTCATTTCGTAGAATACAAGTAATGTGCAGAAACTGACAAAGCGCCGTGCCAAAACTTCCGATGTTAAAACTGCTGCGTTTAAGAAATTTCCAAGACAGTCTGTATCATCTCCAGAAAAAATCGATGATCGATTTAAAGGCGTGCGAAATTTTGGCATAACTCGCTTATCTCGACTACTGGAAGATAGAGAATTTTGCGTCATAAATGATGGAAAAGAATTGCCCAAGAATAACATCGAAAAACTTTTACATGAGCATGCGGCTAAAGTTGTCCAAAATCCCGGAAAGGAGACGTTTTGCACAATTGTAGGAAATCCAAAAAGGGTAAGAAGATTCATTCTTTGATTTTCTTTGTTTTCGTGCTTTATTTTCTCACTAGTTTGATTTTTTAATGTATAGTGTAAAGCAAAAAATGTCATTCAATGTGGACTGTATGACGTTGCTACGATAAGTTGGCTCAAGAGAGTGACGGAGAAGAAAAATTGGTCGAAAATGAAAATCTGGTACCCTTGGGAAATGCTATCTACTCGATCGTCAACCAAACGTAAAATTACACAAATTTATGATGAATTCGATGATAGTTTTACAGATGATGCTAATGAGGATACGTTTAAGCGTACCCTAGAGAAATCTAAGGAAGTGGTAAGTCACCTTTTTAGTTTTTAAGTACGTGAATAATGCTTTCTAAAATTAATTACATGGTTGAAGTCTTTTGCATAGTCTCCTAGATAAGAAAACTACCATATAATCAAGATAAAATAACATTTTTTGTATTTTGGAATGTGACGTAATAATTTAAAGCCTAATCAATTCAATTAAATTACAGATAAAGGACCAATATTTTTCTGTTGCTGATTTTAAAGTTATGGATAAACATTTGTTTGAGGTAGGCTTGTCGCCTTTCTCAATATTTAGAGGCATTATAGGATATTTTGACATCGCTGAAGATAACGAAAAATTTGTATTTCGGTTTATGGCAGGAACCATCTCTACGGACATCAATGAAAACGTGACCCATATATTTCTTCACTTAAACAGTTCGAGTATCTTTAAACGTAACGAAGATCTTTTCGCATGTCGGAAACTTAAAATTAAAATTGTCAATGGCAAGTGGATATTAGATTGTTTTAAAAACAGGACACTACTTGAGGTTGAGCCATATATTATTAATATTAATGAACTTGTGTGTAATTGAATCATATTTGTTTGGTTATCATTGAAGTCCTATCTAAATTAAGGAGCTTTGGAATGTTCTATGACTTACACGCAAGTAAATAAATAAATTCAACAAGTCGATGTGCACTTTTTACATTTATATCATATGTATGTATGTATGTATGTATGTATGTATACCATTAAGCCATTACCCTTTCGGGGTAGGCGTGACACTACCCGATTTGGGTAGTGTTTCTAGGTGGATAGTTTCTTGTAGTAAATAACTACAAGTGTGGGCTCACCACACCCAAGACATATAAGATGGAAAAAGTATTAGATTCGTCAAAAAATTTCACATCTCAGTTTTTCAACGGATCTCCAAGTTCTGAGAGCCCCTGGAAGCGAAAAACAAGTTTTGGCAATAGCGTTTGTCTGACTGTCCGTCTGTTTATCTGCCTATTCGTTCATCCGAAGGCACGATAACTCTCGAAAAATGAACGGATCAAATCGGGCTTTGGCCCAATTTTATTAGTTTCTACCAGGAAGAACGAGTTTCTTAACATAAAAATAGTCCGGGCATCTTGTCGGAAAAATGCTTAAAATTCCAGAAAAATTTTCAAGGTCGAATTTTTTAATGAGAGTTGGAGCGAGAGAGAGATTGAGGTACGCACACAGATTTCGATACTTCATCCTGCGTTTCACAACTTTCGTAATACATTCGCTCTAAGAATAAAAATCTTCGCTTAAACTGCCAACATACGTATTATGGTATCAGATATATTTCTAATCATCCATCTCCCTTAAAAATTTAAAACATCTGTTTTTGAACCAGCAGACTGTCTCCGCTTCAACAAATTTATCATATAGACATTGGGGATGCTGCGTTTTCAATATTACATATGTAAGAGATCCTACAAAAAATGTTTCCCTACTTCCTACACATATCCAACCCAGCTGTTTACGATACGGTGTAATATGCTAATCCCGTTTAACATTGAAGATGAATCTTATTCAGGAGTTCAATAGCTTCGTTAATTTATGATCCCGCTCAGCCATAATATCAGTATATATTGCACAACAATAGTCAAAGTACGGCAAAATGAGGGCAGACACCAGCTTAACTCCTAATTCCGTGGATAGAGATTTCTCATTAAACTGTAGTTGTTAAAGCGTAGCATGAACCTTTCTGGATATAATTCCAACCTCTTTATCTGAAGATAATGCTGAGGTTAAAATTATTCCCAGATTGCGAGCATTACTGAAAAAAGGTACCAGAATTCCATTTACTTTCACTGGGTTTAGGCCCTTAGAAAACTCATAGTATAATTTACATAAACGCCGGAAACGATTGGAATGGCAACGTCACAATAGTCTCATTAATTTTATCCAGATCACATTAGATATAGATCTGCAGATCATCCACAAACAGCACGTGCATACAAAACTTTATCATTATACTTAAATCATTGGTGAATAGAATAAGCAACAAAGCCCCAACCACTGACTCCTGCGGACTTTCTGAGGCAATGTCTGAGAAGAGAAATGTCTCCGAAGTAGAAATGCACATCGTAAAAATCAAAGTTAAGGAGAGCAAATAACCAGATCGTTGATATACATACTATATGAAAAATCACCACAAATTGAAAGGAAGTAAGCATTCACTTCATCAACCGTACACACCAATGGTAATTCCTCATACTTGGGTTTGACCAAACCTAGAGATATCAACTCCCTCCAACTCTTGCGTCTCTATGAGAACGAGAGATTGATTGATATTCTTTATTTGCTTTCGCTGTCATTAAGTATGTACATATGCACATTATATGATATTTTTAATGAAAACAAAACCTTATCTTCTAACAGTATCTACTATAAATTTCGAAACTCCTCGGCGAAACGTTACCGGCCTCCCCTGACTTCTCGAACTAACTGGTACACTATTGTACAACTGGATTCCATTACATAAAGTAAATTTTTGGCCTGTTATTGTACGATCAAATCCTACTTGCATATTTTCCTTACTCCTGGTATTGTAATTATGCTTCTCCATTACAGTCTTAATTATCTTGCCTACAAATTTTGGTAGTAACAGTATTCAAAATATGGTGCTATAATTCTCATATAAATAATTATTCGTGCGTATCGAGATACGGAATACGTCAATCTTTTTACAAAGTAAATCTTTTTGCTGATCTTCTTGAGTATCCTAAATATTTCATACTTTTTTAGTTCTTCTTTCATAATTTCATCGGCTTCAAGTACACTTTTTTCCACGCAATAAATCGTGGTATCATCCGCAAATAATTTCAATACACACTTACTAACAACATCGAAAATATCATTCATTTGAACATTATACATAAGTGTTCCTAAAACCGAGGCCTGCGGCACACCATTTTGGATATTGATACTAGACTAGACTTGAAACAATTGAAAAATAGGCTCTTTTATTCCATAACCTTTAATTTCTTTAACGTAATGTTTCTATTTACCGTTTCAAGAGCTCTCTTGAGATCTAAAAAGACCACTAATACTACATTTCCCTCACTAATTTCTTCTTTCCAAGCAGTTAATAAATCTTGTAGCATCGCTTGACATAAATTATTTTTTCTGAATCCAAATTGGTGTTCTGTAAATAAGTTGTGATTCTCAAAATATTCTTCTACCTTATTTTTAACTACCAATTCTAAGACTTTTTCGTAAGTTGGTAACTTATGCATCGGTCTGAATTCCTGACCTTTATTCATATTTTTCATTTGTTGGTATTGGTCTGTAGTATTGGTCTATAGTAGTCTGACTGTTGATTCTTTCCAATTGCACAGAAATTTGCCTTCTTTTAAAGACTGATTAATAATATCTACAAATTTACTAAATAATACCTTTAAACTTTCAATTAATATAGATGTATTTATTCCATTCTCACCCCCTTTTTTATCTTCCATCTTACTTATTATTTGATTAAGATCTGCTATGTTTATTTGATCAAAATCATTCTTTTCATAATTTGTGTTTAAGTTAACGTAATTACTTATGTAATTCTTACGCATGTCACCTTATCTTTGATATTTTTAGACTCTCCTTTTACAAGCTCTCTGATTATTTTGCACACTTCTCTCTGGTTATTTTTTTTCTGCTAATCTATTTTCATTACATTCCCTTTTTGTTTTTCTTATTAATGCTACTACATGATTTCTACATATACGTATACAGTAGGGTGGCCCTTATTTTTCACTTTTCGAATTTCTCTGCTCTCACCCCCCCAGTTTTGTTCGAATGCCCAAAAAAAAAATTTCATCCAAATTTGAGTAAAATCGGTTAATATTTAAGGGTGTCACAAAGACCATTAAGTTTCCCATTGATTTAACATGGGGAAAAGTCAGCTTTTTGTAAATCTTACATTTAAACGCGATAGTATATTACAAATAATTCCGTGTTTCAGTATATTGTTCAGAATTCATCAGAGAATAAGGATCAATCATAAATTTTGAGGTTGAATAATTTTAAGCCACTCTTATGAGTTACTTAATCAATGATAACAATAAAATAATTTGTTGAAATAATTTCACAATTATTTAAATTATACGTATTTGTTAAAGTATAAATTTTACCTAAAAAAAAAGCAGGAGAAACATTTTATCTCATTAAATTTTTGACAAATGTTGATATTTTTTAGTACTTATTTGTTTATTATGAATAATCGTAGATGTTTAAACAAATGCAAATTTTTTGAACAATCTGTTTGTTTGCATATTTTATTTTTGCTATTTTTCGAAAGATTGAAATATTTGTATGTTCCACTTTGCCTTTTAAGAATACTCTTAAATGTTTAAACAAATCGAATTTGTCCAAAGAATCGAATATTAGTTAAAAAATGACTGGGTATTTTTTTTGGAATAATGCTTATTTATTTTTAAAAAACTATTAAAAAGCGTCAATAAACCGCAATATTATGTGAATTTCAAATTTGTCACTCATGGGATTTTCTTCGCGGACCCATAAGAGTGGCATAAAATTATTCAACCCACAAATTTATGATTGATTCTTATTCTCTGACAAATTTTGAACAATATACTGAAAAACGGAATCATGTGTAACATATTATCGCGTTTAAATATAAGATTTACAAAAAGCTGACTTTTTCCAATATTGAATAAATGGGAAACTTCATGGTCTTCGTGGCACCCCTAAATGTTAACCGATTTTGCTCAAATTTGGAGATTTTTTTGGGGCATTCAAGCAAAACTCGGGGATGAGAGTAGAGAA
The DNA here is from genome assembly GCA_932178445.1 of Andricus quercusramuli. Lineage (NCBI taxonomy): Eukaryota > Metazoa > Arthropoda > Insecta > Hymenoptera > Cynipidae > Andricus > Andricus quercusramuli. The sequence continues at coordinate 347,755 of CAKNXH010064085.1, forward strand.
ATTCGAAGAAGAAAAATCCACCAAGTATAAAGAAGAACCACCCTAATATACATATCCGTTTGAATCATTTTCTATGTCTAAATCTGAAATGGGGAAAAAGATATATCCATCTTTATCCTGTGTCTATCCCTTCGATCCCTTTCTATCTTTCTTCAAATCTACAATCACCTCTATTCTTTTGAATCCCAAAATTTCAATCCATGTCTATCCGCCACTTATCCACAGGTATCCTTTTCTTCCCACTCCCTATCCCTATCCTACTGTTTCTATTCAAACGAATCCCTTGATTATCCATGGCTATCTTTTTCTGTCCGTTAGGCAATCAAAATCTTGTCTATCCCTTGTGAGAAAGAAGTATTGGTAAGTATTGGATCTAATACTTTTTTTGCGAATGTGTATTGGAAATTCAATACTTTTTCGCAAAAAAAGTACTGGATCATATACTTACCAATACATATTTTTCACAAGGGATCTTTTTCAATCCCTATCTTCTTATCTGATTGAAACCTTTTCTATCTCTTCTAAAATCTAAGATAGCCCTATCTTCTTATCACATCCACACTTATCCACCTCTATCCTTTCCTATCTATTTCTATCATTTTTTATCTGTTATACAATCCAAAATCTTGTCTATCTTTTTTAATCTCTATATTCCTATCTAATTGAATCTTTTTCTATAATTTATCAAATATTAGTCAGCTCTATCCTTTTGAATAATCTTTCTATATGCATAAATCTTCCGCTTATCCGCCTATATCATTCTCTATACACTAGTCAATACAACATTTTGTCTATCTTTTTCAATCCTCATATTCCTGTCTATTTGATTATTCTTCTATCTTTTTTTAAATATGAGTCGGTCCTATCCTTCCGAATCCCAGTTTTTCTATCGACATGAATCCTACGCTTATCCACCTATATCCTTCTTCATCCATTAGTCAATACAAAATTTTGTCTCTCTGTTTTAATCCCTATCTTACTATCTAATTGAATCTTTTCCTACCTTCTATGAAATATAAGTTAGCCCTATCCTTCTGAATCCCAGTCCTTCTGTAATAAAAATACACATTTTCAATGTTCGCGGTAGATGGACAATAATTGAAAAGCCCCTTGCGCATATCAACGCAAGGATTTAGCTTGGCAGGTATGATACACCAATTGTAAGGTATTATTACGCCAATCAGGGTATTCCTTTCGAGTGATAGCAGAAATTCGCGGCAAAGTAGAGAAAGCGGCGTTTGTCAGACGACATATCGCAATCAAAAGTTGTCAAAGCAACATCGTTTTAGCAGGCTTTTCGCCGATTTTATACGCCACGTTATGCTTAGTGAGTCTATTTTGCCACGAGAAAGATAAAGTTTATTTGTAACAAATTATTGAAGTGCGCGAGCTGCAAGTGTGCGTGTTCGGACATAATTCTATCAAAAAATCAACTTATGTTTCAGCGTGGCGTTTTATTCTACTTAACTGAATAACGGTTCTTGATTTATAATTTTACCGAGGACCAACGCCAGATAAGAATTCCACATTACTCTAATTGTCGACTTGACAATCACACGAATTAAATCTACTAACAATGAAATAAGCAGCTTGCTTTCTTCTTCTCATGTCGCCAATTTCATTAAATGTTACCAAGCGACAACAGTTTTGACCAAATATTGAACCTCGAGTGACCATTTTATCAGTTTCCTTGATCAATTATATTATTATATTATATTATGAACCTCCGAGAATTAGAGAAGCGCGGCCGGAACTTTCCGAAATTTTGAATATTTGCCGCGCACCAGCGACGCCACTAGTGGCAACGATGCGGACTATCCTAGTACGGAGTCTAGCCGCCGTGCGAGCGCCGACCGCCCAGCGAGGGACAGCGGTCGTGCTCACAAGTCAGTCGAAATCGGTCCGTAGAACGGTGAAGACCCGAGCTCCTCTCACCAACCGAGCTGCGCAGGTTGAGCCTTCACAATATCGCGCCCGACGTACGCGTTACGAATGACTTTGTCAACCGTGGAGGAATAAGTCCTTTTGTTCCCCGGTTTCTTTCGATTTTAGCGCGCTAGAGTTTTATGGTTTTTTGACTTTTGATAGAGTGTTATCTCGAGCGATCGGTAGGGTATTGGAGTTTCAGTCCTTCACGGACTAAACTCAAAGCGTTGAAAGGAAACATTTAATAAAGAACTATAAGCAAAGTGACAGTACGGAGTTTGGTTTCTTTTCCGGTCCTTTCCCGCTCGGATGCTGGGGAGCGCCAAGCTAGGCTGAAACATTGACCAGCTGCAAGGGTTAATCTATATTGGACTTAAATTTTTTTCTAATCTTTCTAATCTCTTTCTAATCTGATTTCTACCTTTTCCTACGGTCCTTTCTCGAGGATCGAGGTTCTATCTTTTCCTACGGTCCTTTCTTGTGGATCGAGGTTCTATCCTTTCCTACGGTCCTTTCTCGAGGATCGAGGTTCTATCTTTTCCTACGGTCCTTTCTTGAGGATCGAGGTTCTATCCTTTCCTACGGTCCTTGCTCGAGGATCGAGGTTCTATCCATTCCTACGGTCCTTGCTCGAGGATCGAGGTTCTATCTTTTCCTACGGTCCTTTCTCGAGGATCGAGGTTCTCTCTTTTCCTACGGTCCTTTCTCGAGGATCGAGGTTCTCTCTTTTCCTACGGTCCTTTCTCGAGGATCGAGGTTCTCTCTTTTCCTACGGTCCTTTCTCGAGGATAGGGGTTCTCTCCGTCTTACTTTCTTTCTGGGTGGGTAGACTACAGGGAAGAATGTCTACCTCGGAGTTATCTCTGATCGTAGATGAATCCAGTGAAGGGGAATAAACATTAAACAGAGTCTCCATAAGAGAAGGAGTGAACAACGACGGAAGGCTTATGCAGAGCTACAAGGTGTTCTTCCACCAGCCAAGAAAAGGAACAGTGTTCGCCCGGATAAATGGCAACGTGCTTATCTGGCCTCGAAAAAATTTGCAGGAGCAAGTATCCCCTCTACATCAACCCTCCTAATCTCGCCGAAAACTGACCACGCCCAGGAATACGATCCCACTCGTCCGGGATACAATGGCAGTCCCCTCAGGATTCCTCCTATTCATGGAGGAATAGTGAACCACGATCCCTACACGCCGGGCGCTGAGGTTAAGTTACATCACGCTACAGTCGCGGCCCCTCCATAAATACGAAAAATACGGTCGATGTGGGGACTTTCTGGGCTCTCAACCAGGGCCCCCAGGATCCAGGAACCCTCCCGCTACCCTACCTCGAAGGCCTCTCCCTGGAACAGGAGCTTCACTTGACTGAGGAGGGTCTTCAGACCGTTGAGTCATTAACAACCTTAGACCGAACCCCTTCACCCCTGACGATTATCATGGCAAAAGAGGTAGAGGATGCCATCCCAGCCTCAGCTTCGCCAGAGAGAACTAACTCGCCACTGGCCATTACGTTCAACGAGGAGGTAATTAAGGCCCCGCCCGTGAGAACTAACTCGCCTCTTACGATTACGCTGGACGATGAGATAATTGTGGCCCCGCAGGAGAGGACTAACTCGCCACTTACAATTACTCTGGACGAGGATATAATTGCTTATCTGGCCCCGCAAGAGAGGACTAACTCGCCACTTACAATTACTGTGGACGAGGAAATAATTGTGGCCCCGCCTGAGAGGACTAACTCGCCACTCACAGTTAGGCAGGAAGGGGAGGTAATCGAGGCCACTCAGGGCGACGACTTTCTGGATCTCCGGACCTCCCTAATTCGATCGTCACCACCTCTTCCCCATAGGTTGACACCTGACTACACAACCCGGCTCGCGTCTTCCAAGGAATCCTTTCCCCGGGAGGTTCTACCTCCCTCTACCCCGGGGGCGGACATACTGTTTGTTGACGGTAAGGCGACCCTCAAAAGGAACGAAGTAAATCGTAAGGGTGCCACAAGGGAGTGTCAGCGCAAAGGGATGACGCCTGAAGCTCAGCAGCTTCCTAAATTCCAGTTACATCCGTACGGGTCTCCCCACAAACAACAGGCCCTGAGGGCAGTTTTTGGCTGTGAAAAAAACGGGCTCCGATATCACCACGACGTTCATCATCCGAGAACCGACGTCGAAGTCCTCCGAGAAACCCAAAGAGGTTGAAATCCGTCATTGTACGTCCACCAGGAAGGACCGGGGGGATAGTTTCCTCACGGTATCCTCGTTCCGGCAGAACCGTTTCAAAGCAGGCTCGCAGGAACCTGTTTTAAAAGAAGAAAAAAACAAAAATTTTGTCACCTTGAACCCATTAGCGGTGTTCAGGTTGGTGTCAATCGATAGTTTACAATCTGCTCATATTGATCTTAAACCGCCTAAATTTGAGGCCACTAGCCGAGACCCGAAAGAATTTCTTGAATCACTTGAGAGATATTTTACCACAAAGAAAATAAAAAAAAGAGAATAAATTGGATATTGTTGAGATTGCCCTTGAAGGTATCGCTAGAATCTCGTTTGATGCGCGTAAACAAGATTTCGAGTCTTACGATGTGTTTAAAGTTGAATTTGTGAAGGAATTTTTTTATTCCTATTAAAGTAAAAATGAAACAGAATTGGCTCTCTAAACGGTTCGAAACTAATCAGGGAAATTTACAATCTTATTTTCTCACGCAATTAAAGGTCGCTCAGTATTTTAAACCGACAATGGATCCTTATGAAATTCATTTTAGCATTGTGCAACAAATGCCGGTTCGGGTGCGAGAAGCTTTGGTCGCAATTGATTTTTCAGACATGAATCGAATATTACAGGCTCTCTCACAATTAGATTCGGTTCATCTTGATAAAAGCAGCAATCAAACGAAATTTCAAAACAACTCGAATTCTTCAAAGTGCTTCGGAAGTAATGCGAGCAGTAATAACAGCTACAATAATAATAGTCGCGATAAAGTCAAGGTTAATGCTTCACAGTCTAATATTGCGTGTGCTGGTGTCACAGGCTATTATGACTTGAATCAAGATAATATAACACAGCAGTATTTGGATAATTCCGGAAATGATATGAACTTTGAATCGCGACAAGATGCTTATCATTTTCGCATGGCTAATATGAGTGTTCCCCCTCCTAATCTTGGACTACTAGAAAATCAATACTCTAACAATTATAATGGGTCTTTAAACTAAATATTGGCGCATTGTCTCATGATTCAACAATGCGCCAGCATCCATACGATTTTTTTGGTAATCTCGCAAATCATGAGCTTGATAATCCTCATAGTGAAAAAATGCACAGTTTAATATGCACGCTCCACAATGCCCCAGATTAATTCTATCTACGTGTGATGTACCGATTCCATCTTTAATTGATACCGGGTGTCAATTTACGTGTATTTCTGAAAAGTGTTATGATTGTTTGAAATTACTAAATTGTCTAAATTGTCTTACTTTTGATACTTCAATAAGCTCACGAGAAATTCATTGCCCATCGACATAGAAAAAGAATGGCAGGGGGATTTCAAGAAACTTGAATTAAAACAAAGCCACGACCCCGAGCTTCAATCTATCAGGAAAAAAGTTTTAGTCCGATCAATATAAAAACGATTATAAAATCCATAAAGGAATCCTTTTTCATTTTGATGAAAATCGTTCGACGTGGCAAATTTTTATTCCAATTTCGCTACAATCAAAGCTTCTCGATCACATCCATTCAAAATTTTTTCGAATTTTCGAAAAATGCGTGGTGGGATTTTTTTCACCACCAAGCAACCATATATCCCGAATTACAGCCAAATCCTATTCCGACACAAAAATTCCCGTGACCAGTTGACGTGGACTCCACCATCTAATTTTTACCCGTTTATTTGTAATTCATGATCTGCTACATCATCATAAACATGTGTTTCATTTAAAGCCATTATCATTCGTTTCAATCTCGATTTTCATATCTTCAGATGGATACGGAGGGTGTACACTCCGCCATCCTTATAATTTAGATTTTTAACTTAACTATTATATAACATTTCAAGCTTCGAATCATCAATTATTACTTAAATTGTACATACTTGTTCATCATAAAGGTTCTATTTATTTTAAAAAATGAGCATTCCTAGTTATATTAAGAACGTTTGTTTATTACGAGTTAAATTTTTCGATTTTATGAATCCATATATATAATTTGTTCCAAAATACTAACAAACTATGGTTAAATTTTGCTAAATAATAACGAAAATCTGATGAGAGAATCGGTCTGATTCAGAAACGTCATTTTTTTACAAGACTGAATAAATAGTCTGGAAGAAGTCGGTGAAATAAGGTTTTTCTAACAAATTTCAATTCGTTATTTCCCAGACGTTATATTAAGAATATTTACATCCCGAAGTTCTCTTCATATGGAATTTATATAATATTTTTAATTTATTTGGAAATAAATACTTTGTATTTAGATTTAACATCTTGTAATTTTGAAACGCGGTTTCTTTTTGAAAATAGACAACATTTCTAATTCGGTTGCTTCATAAATACATTATAATAAATGAATAAATACATTACATAAAATAGATTGTTGCATAAGTAGCTTAAATTACACAAATGATTAAAATTGCTTGTCTTCAGTCCGTAAACTGAAATTTAGTATTTAAATATTTATGTAGATATATAAATATTATTTATATCTTTATATTTTTAACAGAGTCTTTTTTCCTCAGTTAATACTGCCAAGAAGTTGTGAAACTTGGAATATGACTTTTCTAAAATGGGATATTAAAAAACCAACTGGAGTATTTTTTTCGCAATATTTTATACCTAAAATAAAACAAAACTACCAACTTCAGAGATCAAGAATCATATTTGCAGTGTGCATACATTTGAAATCGCAATATATGCACATTTTGGCAAAGTTTCATAATCTTACAAATAAATAATATTCTTGTGCTTATATGAGCACTAATGCAGGAATAAAATTCGTTATTAAAAATTTTTGTTTAGGTTTTTTAAATTGATACTTTTCGAGTTATATCTTGAAATATGAGTGTTACCAAGTGGAAACAAAACTTCAGGGATAGACTTTTAACCATTATTAAACAACAGTGAAACTGATAGATTTATCTCTATTCATAATTTTTAGATTTCTCAGCTCAATACAAATAATTACTATAAGCAGTAATCATTAAAAAAATTACTTTGTCATAAATATATCATCGCGTTATAAATATATCATTTCATATATATTCAATTAGGAAAGGTCTAGATTCTTATGTCTTTTACAAAAAGGTTACGTTTTCACGTTATAGAAATAATTATACGAAAATGACCCTGGTGCGAATTTCGGAATGGACATTCCTACCAGGGAATTATAGAAAAGCATAATATTTGAATATTTAAATAATTAGTACAAAAATGAGAAGAAAGTGTTACGTCCTTAAAACATATATATACGTCATATTTCTCTAATTGCTCGATTTGGTTGAGATCGGAAATGACTCCAACTTCGGGACGAGTGCACAAAGAAAATTAACTTTAAATACATAAACTATGATCAAATCAGTTTTTGAGTGTACAAATGTGAGTTTTACTGTGATGAGAAGTGCTCAGAGATTGAAGGGTACTTGGTACTGGTCTCGGTCTCTCCAGCTGGAAAGTACGGACTAATTATTCAATTGAATATATAAGACAGAGCGAGAGAAAGAAGGAGGGGATGAGTCAGAAATGAGAAAATGGGACTTACTGATACTTTAATCCATTTGAATTCGTTGAAATCACAAACTAATCCCTTGGAGTTAGGCTGGTGGAATCCTCTGGATCCTGCTATGGTTACTTTGAAACCTCGGAATCGACCCTTATTGGAACCGCGGTCAGCGCCTTGGATAACCCCTGTAAATCTTGGAGTTGACACTGAAAGCCTTGGTAAAGGAAGGGGGGGGGGGGGCGCTCAATGGATTATAGGGATCTTGGCTGGACCGCGCTGGAGACTGGACCTATCCTGTCCCACACTTTTGGACAGATTCCGCGGAGAATTAGCTGAATTTAGATGCTAGCTGGCTTACAAAAGCGATGACTGAATTGACCGTGCTGATTAAATAGATACCGCAAAACTGAACTTTCACGTGATCCAACATGAGCTTTTATACAGAATTTCTCGCAGGACGAGTGATCTTGTACCCCACGATAAAATCCATACACAGCTGGCTAAACTTCGTGCCTGACATATTGAATATATCCCTGACGCTCGCTTTCGTGTAAATGGATGGGGAGCACTTCTCACATTACATTTCATCCTGATGAGATCAGTGATTACAATTTTTCTTTCATACATTTTTTAAAAACATGTAAGTAGTCGATATAATGTGAATGATGATTAAAGAATATCGTCGCGATCTCATGACACCTTCCCTCTTATTTTTTCAAATATGATAATTCGTTATCATATTTGAAAACATCAGTTTGATTCATGTTGTCATTAGTTTATAATAGTCATCTGATTATAAACAATTCCACTTGTAAAATTTGTGAACAATACTTATAAAATATGTTTTTCAGAAAGAAATTAGTAAATTTAATCTCATTATTAAGATATAATTCTTTTATATAAAAAAGTACTTGTTTGTTATTTGGATTACTATCGAATAAAAGTTAATATGAGAAAGGTATCAAGTTTTTCGAGAATGATGCAGGGCCCTAATAGCACGGAACGTTCCGTGGGAACTTTCGGAATGTTCCAGCGGAGCGTTCCAGGAACGTTCCAGGGAGGTGTAAAATGTCCGCCGCTTGCGAACGTTCCAGGAACGTTCCAAACATAAATTAACGTTATTGTTATTATTATCAATAAAAAACGCGTAAAACGTAAGTGATAGGTCAAAATCGATGTCAATTTATGATACGGATATCATATTATAGTTTAGTATATGCGGTACTCAAAATTCAAAAATGACATCCATTCTTACCTATCTCTTGCGGTTTACGAGATAATTGTTGTTAAAAACAACAATAATGGAAGGTTCCCCTCAGGTCCCAGTGGAACGTTCCTGGAACGTTCCCAAGGGCGGACATTTTACACGTTGCGGGAACGCTCCTGGAACGTTCCAGCGGAACGTTCCGAAGGTGCCCGCGGAACGTTCCAGGAACGTTCCCGGAAAGCTCCGTGCTATTAGGGGGATCCATAAACCATACTTATAGTATAAATGTATAATATTGATAATCGTTAGAAATCTATATCATAATAATAAATCAAGTAATTAATTGAAATTGAACATTTTTTTCAAGTTCAATCTTAAGGAGGAAAGGTGTGACACGTTTGTAACTGAAACTCAAAGTTCAAAGTTCGTATACAAAGAACAACAAATAAAAATTTCATATAAATACTTGTTCACCTCCCTCAAAAATTTTGCATGATTTACAATCTAGAAATTATGGAAATGGACAAAATATTGCTAATTTATAGTTGAGAGATATGGAAAATTAAATTGTCAGGTTCAATTAGTTTTATATAAAATGTTGTACTTAAAGAAAATAGTAATTGAATTTCTTTTACTATTTTTAATTATTATGACTTAAATGATTTAGTTTCCAGAAAAAATGTTGGATACAAATTTAAAAGTTATGCACATGCAATTTAAAATTTTATGTAATTGTATTATTTAAAATAATGTAGTAATATATTAGTTAAAATATTTTGTTAATTTTTTATCGAATTAAAAATAAAAGCGAAAGTTCTGTGTGAGAAAAAGAATAAGATCTTTCAGTATGTATGTATTTATTATTATACTCTCTCCCTGTTACGGGTTTGAGAGTCTTCAAGAAACCATTACAAATCATACATAATCTCCTAAAATGTAAGCCTAACTTAAATTATTTGTCTACTCCTATCCTTCGCTATATTAAAAGGAAACGGAAGCCCTATCCCATGGTGCCCCAGCCGCCCTTTACCCCACACTATCACTTTACCACTACTCTGCTTTACACTTCTGCTATTAAAACTTAAACTCAAACTTATTGTATCTATTGACACCTGCCCTTCTCACAGTCGCAGTGATCTAGCTCCTAACCTTACTCTCCCTTTCTCTGCTTTTAATCGCACTTCCTTTCTTAAAATACCAAAGAACAGCAGTATAACAAAGGAAAAAATCATAAAAACATCACGCACCAAGAGATAATCTTCCATTTAACAGTTGTTCTTACTCAGAAACTCATCTTATTCTACCTTACAACATAACTATACCCATACTCACAAACAGCGATGAGCTTTCCAAAAATATTATCCCTCTTATATTCTCCTTAGCGTCTCTACACACGTCCTTTTTTCATACTTTGTGCTCCAGCACTTTTCCTTCTCACTATCACTGTCCCCATCATTGCTTTTCACTCACTTATCCATCCCCTCTACCATGCTCCGCCGCGTTGTTCCTCCTCCCATCTTGTTCTTCTGTCTTCTTTGTTATTGTACCGGTCACTATCATCTCTCCTTCCTACTCGCTCCACTGCCAGATGGTCTCGCTACTCTCGCCTTCATAAATCTCAACTCTCTTTTCTCCTCCGCCTTTTCCATCCTTTTCTTCTTCTTTCTCAACCACTCCTGGATTTCCTCCTCTCTTTCAGTTAAGTCCTCTTCCATCCAGAGACCCGTTAGTCAGTTCATTATCTTCCTTCCCCACTACCAGCACTTTTAAATTCCTCCTCCTTTCCGCTCTGTCTCTTCCTTCTCTCTCAAACAATTTTCTTCTGCAAGCTTCTTCGGCTGACCTCTCCACGTTCTGTACTCTTCTTCTGTTCGGTATCCTACTTCTCTCACTTCTCTCTTTTCCTTCTTGCTCTTCTCTGCCTCACACCTCGCGCTGAGTTGCTCGAACTTCGCTACCATTTTCTGCAGAGTTGTCTTGAAGCTTCTCCTATCTGATGTCTATCACCCGTTCACCTCTCATTTGCGCCCTCTCCAACTCCCAATCTAGCATCAGGTATGCCAAGAATTTTTCCTGCTGCTTTTCCAGCTACTTCATTGCATTTCAGGCTCCCTCCACCGTCTTCTTCTTCTCGTCTTCCATTTCTCTCTTTTCGACTATCGTGCGCTAGGACTCCTCCTTTCTCACTTCTTTCACTCTCTGTTTCTCTCAGCCCAGCTAATCTTCTCACTACTACCCTAGTCAACCTCACTTCTTCACCTTTTCTATTCCACTACTAGGCGGCGCTGACACTGCGTCCTTTTCCTGCGTCGCGTCGTTCCGGTCCGACCCTAACTTCTCTTTTGCACGTGGCACTTTTTTTCAGTCACTTTTCATCTCCCCTGCTTCACCTCCTTTCTCGCATTTACTTCCACTGGACCCAAGCACCTTTCTTCACCTTTTCACAAGTTTTCATCACCTTCTCTCACACTTTTCATCTCAAACAGTGTCCAACACTCGTTTTGGGTCTCACCCACGTCTGCTTCCTATCCTCGGCGAACCAGAAGCCAATAAGATCTTTTAGTCAATATGAGATAATGCCAGTTAGACAGTCATGTCATAAAGTAATAAAGATGTGGTCGAATTCCGAAAGCAATTGGGGGAAGTGATTGCTTTTGACGTGATATTTTTTCAGATTAGACTTATGGAAATAAATTTACAGGTGCCTTTTTTTTCTCGCACGAATTATAAATATAAGCTTAGATTATACTATAGCGGAAACTATTTCGTACCTATTATATTTGAAATAATCAATATTTTTAGTCGAAATTTGATGATAGATTGCTGAGATTCCAGGGGGAAAAGTAAAGCAATATATGTTCGAACTCTTCTTACTTTATTTCATGTTTTTACTCTATAGCTCAATTAGAATCAACTTATACAAATGTCGTAGTTGTAGAAAAGAGGTTAAGAAACGTTGTCGTACGTATTTAGACGCATATAATTAGGAAATTAAATTGAGATTGAAAGTAATCATTATATAGGTTGGGATCATTCCTAAGAGTAGGAATTCTATGATCAACAGTATTTTTATTGTTTCTTTCTTTTTTTCTTTATTAAAAAGAAAAATATATCCTTTCTCTTTACACGGAAGTTTGCATGCATTTTTATGTGCTTCTTCTAAATTTTCCATGACAGAGTCTCGATAATCGAATTTTCAACCCTAAGGAAGAAAGGGGAGATAAACACCGCCATTTACATTGATCTGTCACTTTCTTTCCTAGGGTTGAAAACTCGATTTTCGACCAGCTTCACAGGCATCGAAAGCCGAATTTTCGATTGAGCTATGATGACAAAGTATTATCAATACTATTCACATTATTCGAAAAGGTCAAATGCACGAAGTTTTAGAATCTCAGTGATGAAGTTACCAATATCAAATATTCTTTTTCTATCTGCTAGTACAAAAAGGTTTTTAAGGTTGGCTAATTCTATATTTTTGCATTCTTTTAAATAAAATGATCTCATTGGCACACACAGCAGTTATGCCTAGGATCAATTACAATCGTATGATCTTTTGAAGTAATTGTAATTACAAATTTCGAGAAAGTTCGTAATTGAATCTTTATACGCTTGATATAGAGGGGTACACGTGCTTTCAAGTAAATGTTATCCGACCTAAGACTTTCGCAAAAAATATTTCTATGAATTAAGCTGAAGTTACTTGAATCCATGCGTTATATATCTTGAAAATTAAGAAACTTCTGTAGATTAACAAGCATGTTCGGAATTTGCATCTTAAACTCCCTCCTATCAATGTCCCATCAATTAATGTGAATGTCAGCCCTAACAACATGAAAAACTAATTGCTTGAGCCAGCTGTGGTTTAAATTTTTAGTTTCTAAAGTGCAAATAAGATGTTTCAAGCACATACTAGGCAAGCGCGAATCTTCCATATCTACAAAATGGTTTCCAAATGAACCCAAAGTATGGATTGTAACGGTTCGAATAGAACCCTTTTTTCACTCCTGCCTTGACTCACTACGAAGATTTTTCAAGTTAATGATGCACAGTTTACTTTGTAGTTCGGTTTAAATAATATTGTACTGGGAAAAATGTAATGAATAAACTAACATTATAGACATTAAGTATTCTTGAAAGGAAGATAGTGCACATGAAATATGACAGTTTTTAAGGTTATGTAGAAAATCCGACGTTTTCAATTGCACATGTACCAAAAAAGCGCGGTACTATTTAAAATTATATAATATATACTTGCAATATTACGTTAATATTACATTCATTTAGTAAGTTAGGTATTTCTGCATCTGATTTAATTTATTTTGAAAAAGAGTACAAAGTGTATGTTAATATTTATTTGTAGGTATAATCATTCATAGTACTTGTTGATTTCAAATAGGCCCGCGCTTTTCGGCGCATGCGTAGTTGAAAATATGAAGAGCCATCTATCGGATATCAACGAACTAAGAAGGAACCCTAAAAAATAGATCTATTGGAGTCTCAGTTCTAAATGATACCAACTTTTACTTGAGCCGCAACATCACCGAACCCTCAGTTTTTTCTGTGTATTACCCAAATGGTCAAATGCCCTCTTGATCTAATGGTTAAGATAATGCCTTTGAAAGTTTCTCTCTGTATGAAGTTTTGCTTCCAACGAATTACACAGCGGTCCTTCTGACTGAATAAATTGTCCACAAAAATATAGGGCCATAAGCTCAATATATCCAGTCGAGAAGCGAGAAGATTCCAATGTTGATCGATGTTTTTTCGGTGGATAGGATCTAGTTATCTGTAATTTTAAATACCAATTACAGAGTTCAATGAAATGAATACTTTTTTTATTGGTATTTTGAAATTGGTTTGATGTGTGATAATTTAGAACGAATAATGTGAACTACTTTTGGAAAGTTTTCCACGTTAATCCTTACATTTCCTTTTCCAAGGATATCTAATACTTCGTAAGGACTCGTATATTGATCTGCGAGTTTTTTTTAAATTTTTCCTCCTTTTAATAGAAAGACATGATCACCTACTCCAATGTTCTGAGGATTTGCTTTTTTCATAATAGATTTTGGATCTGTCTTTAGCAACGCGTTTCTTAATGTACACTCGCGTTATAGGAGAAGGTGGCTAACTCTAACCGATCGTCTCATTCAGCATGTTTCTGAATAGATTTTTAAAAATATTTGCCTAATACGTGGTGCGACCTTCCTAACGAACCATCGTACTCAGGATGATGAGCTGTTGTCCTAAAATTTTTCATTTTAAACCTCCTTGATAGTCTCTTAATAAATTACCCAAAAAGTTACTTCCTTGATCAGTTAACATACATCTTGGTGTCCCGTATATGCAGATAAACCTTCTTATAAAAGCATCAGCTACAGTGCTCGCTGCTTGATTTGTCATAGATACCGCTACAAAAAATGTAGTAAAATTATCTTGGATAGCCCGAATGTATTCATTTCCTGACGTAGTTGGGGTTAGATGGCCTACAACGTCCATAACAATTTTTTCAAAAGCTGTGCTCGATGCATCTGTGATTATCAGAGTTTTCTTAGCTTTAATCCTGACTAACTTTTTTAATTGGAATTACAGACATTGCTGAATAAACCCTTGTATATCAAGCTTCATATTAGCCCAATAATACCTTTGACGTATTCTGTTGTACATTTCTGTGGCACCTTTGTGCCAACCTGCTGCTGAAGAGTGAGCCTCTCCTAAAATTGCCATTTTCTGTTCTTTCGATAAATGCTGAAACAATCCGTTACAAATAATTATTTTTATATTTGAATCCTTCAATGCTAAACTAAATATGACTAGTATTTCTTGCCAAGATACATGATTAATTTGTGCAGTTTTTGCTAGGCTAATTGATCTTAACTTTAGTTTTTCTGCCCTTGCTTGCAGTAGATATATTGCTGACACAAATTGTGAAAAATTGAAAAATTATATCAGAAAATACGCTTGACAGGGCGTCAGCCTGTTATAATTGAAAAATTTCCATCAGTTGATTCCTAAATATTTGACGGTACAAATTTATAACATCGCGCCTAGCCTATAATGGGCACCGCTTTGTTATTAATCGGTTGTCAATATATTGGAATGACTGTCGAAATGAGAAATTAATAATTTATACAATTGTGAAAAAATTATATCAGAAAGTACGCTCGACAGGGCGTCAGCCTGTTATAATTGAAAAATGTCCAAGAGTTGATTCTTAAATATTTGATGGTACAAATTTATAACATCGCGCCGAGCCTATAATGGGCACCGCTTTGTTGTCAATTGATTGTCAATATATTGGAATAATTGTTGAAATGAGCAATAAATAATTTACATATCATTCTTCATTTACATAAAATTGTAAAGATTATTGAAATATGGTAAAATACACTCTCTCTCTAAAAAGAAATTATACAAATAGAAAACACGTATAAGATATGAATGCAACGCAAAATGATAAACTCATGAAAATAATTGAAAAAATCAATAAAATAATCAAAATCATAGAATCAATAATAATTATTATCAATCAAACAGATATAAAAAATCAATTGAATTTTCAAATCAAGGAAGTTTCTGGGCAAATCGAGGAAGTTATCAAAATCATTGATATAATGATAAATCCTCACAAAATCAGTATAATCAAAAAAACTAAGGATGTTTAATCATTCAACCAAGAAAAGACGTGGTGGAGGAATTAAAAAACGAAAATTTCGGAAGTATATCAGACTTTGTCAACAACTTGAAAATTTAGCTAAGGAACTTACATCTAAACCAGAAGAAAATCAAACATCTAAACTTGTTGAAAATCTTACATCTAACCTGATTGAAACAACATCTAAATCCATTGAAAATCAAATATCTGAAAACACCGAAAATCAAACATCTGAACCCGCTGAAAATCAAACCTTTAAATCTATTGAAAATCAAACATCTGAAAACACCGAAAATCAAACATCTGAACCCGCTGA
This sequence comes from Andricus quercusramuli, assembly GCA_932178445.1. NCBI lineage: Eukaryota > Metazoa > Arthropoda > Insecta > Hymenoptera > Cynipidae > Andricus > Andricus quercusramuli. Next base: position 363,575 of record CAKNXH010064085.1, read on the forward strand.
AAATCAAACCTTTAAATCTATTGAAAACCAAACATCTGAAAACATCGAAAATCAAACCTTTAAATCTATTGAAAATAAAACATCTGAACCCGCTGAAAATCAAACCTTTGAACCTATTGAAAATCAAACATCTGAAAACACCGAAAATCAAACATCTGAACACGCTGAAATTCAAACATCTAAATTCATTGAAATTCAAACATCTCACACCTTTGAAAATCATACATCCGAAAATCCCTGGAAAGAATTTTCTGAGATGTTTGAAGTAATGTTAAACAAAGCCGAAATATTGGCTAAAAACTCAAAAACGAATTAATTGATTCATTCCCAAATAAAAAATTATTCATAATATCATAGAAGCAATAATAAATTCTATTACACAAAATATCAAAATAAATCCTATTACACAACAAATCAAAATAAATCCTAAAATCGCAGAAATAATCAAACAAATTGACGAAGTTAATGAAATCATTGAAACAATAATAAAATTTCTATGAAATTAGTATCGTCAGAAATAACTTTGAGTATATAATTGAAATAGAGGACGCAAAAATTTATAAATCCTCTTCAATTTTTTGAAAATTAAGAAAATATACTTCCCAATCATAAAACAAATCACTAAAATATGCAAGTAATTATAAATATTATTTTTATGTTTTTATAACATTTCCCCTCATGTCAGATAAAAATACAGAAAACTTAAGAGTCACTCGAAGTCTAGCTAAAGCGCTTGCTAATTCCACGATAAACGAACAACAGAAAAGAGGAATTTAATTAACTTTTGATATCTCTTCTAAATCCAAGGTTGTACATTCTCCAATTACTCAGGGAAATAATCCAGGACAATCAACTGTAGGCTCTTCAGAAAGTATAGAAAAAACCCTCACAAATACAAAACACAACGATATAAATACCAGTGAATTTGAACAAATTCAAAATCTCAATCAAACACCCGTAAATCAGTCACAGAAAAAATTTAATTTTTCAATTAGAGATTCACCTTCTTTAGATCATTTAAAAAATCACCAATTATCTAATGATAGCGGAACAATTAGTTCCAGCAATTTAAATAAACCAATATCTGAAATTGATAACACGTTTTCAGCAGCAAATTCCACAGTAATTCATACTAATAATACACCAGCCAAAATCGATCACCAATCTATCTTATCCAACGAAGGGAAAATCCCATCTCCTAGTGACGATAACTCCCCTATTAATGATACCCGTGTAAATCTCCACTCAACTCCTGTCAACAATACTAACCCCTTTTTCAATCTTGAGGAAAATCTAATTACCCCTGTTCGTAATATATTTGAACCAAACTTGATACCAAATAATCAACAAGTCTGCCTTCGAGACGCTTTAGAAGTTGTACCTATTTTTTATGGTCGAAGCATCCCCCTAGCACATTTCATTGAAGGTTGTGAAGAAGCCAAACAAATGCTCCCAGCGGTACCGACAGTAGAACAAAATTTAGTAAGAATGATACGCAGTAAAATTATAGGTGAAGCGCGTAAAAGTATCTACGGTATGACGTTCGTTAGAGTAGATGACTTGATTAACCGATTAAAGAAAATATGCTCTCCTTCAAAAACAGTTTATCAATTACAAGGAGAATTAGGCAGTACCTACATGTGGGAAAAAGAAACAGTTTTATCGTACGCCACACGAATTAAGGAAATTGCTGATCAAATTTATGATGCTCATAGAATAAATAATGGAGGGGATTTGGACGAAACATTTAAACAAGGATTAGAAAAAGATTTAATTCAATGCTTTTTACACGGTTTTAGACCAGAAATAGAAATTCGTGTAAAAGAGGGGGAAGCATTTAAAGATGTTACAAATAACGCAATTGAAATAGAACGTAAACTTAACGCAGTTTCAGATTTACGAAAGGGAAATCTTTATAAACAAAAACCTGAAGAACTAGAGAAAAACAAACCTACGGAGACAAATCAATAAAAGTAAATTACGCACAAGGGGAAATTATAGTGTGTCAAATTTGTAACAAGAGGGGTCACACAGCTTTTAGATGTCGAACTCTTGGAAATTTCAATCAATACTTACAGCCTCCCTCAAACCCCCTATTCAACCACTTCTAACTCTCAACCTCAGTTAAATTCAACAGAAAATACAAAAAATATAATTTGCAATTATTGTAAAAAACAAGGTCATATGATTAAGGATTGTACAAAAAGAGAATATAACAATAAATTACGCGAACAAAATTCTCAACAATTACAAGGAAACTTGGGAAACGAATGAGACCTCCCCAAACTAGGTGCGATGGAGCAGGCATCGATATCCAAAAATTAAAAGCACTTAACCCAAGAAGAACCGAACCCCTAGAAACCGTCTCTCTTAATTTTAATTTCAGTAAAGGAAATCTTATACCATCCATAATAATTAATACTCCAGGATTAAAAAATCCCGTACATATGATGATTGATACAGGTGCAGGTATAAATCTTTTGGAAGAAAATATGGGTGAATCTTCAACACCAATAAATAGGAAAAAAATATTAAGATTGACAGGCATTAACGAACGCCCTGTTTACACTCTGGGTCAAATTAAAGTAAAAATTTTTGTATACTTAACAAATTTTAATATCATACCAAAGGAAGTTCCGGTAGATAATGACAGCGTGTTAGGTTCAGCATTTTTCATTGATAACAATGTTAATATTAATTATGCAAAAAGGCGTCTAGAGGTAGGTAATAAAAAATATCCGTTTTTGTTAAAGAATAAAATTATTTTACCAGAAAAATCTATTTCGGACATTTATTTAATTATTAAGAATCCGAAAGCAAAAATAGGATATGTTCCACAAATATCAATAGGGCCAGCAATATTCTTGGGTAATGCATTAGTAACTAATGATAAAGGTAAAGCATTTGTGAAAATAGCAAATACGCAATCAGAACCAGTAGAGATTCAAATACCGGAAGTCGTTTTAGAAGGATTTGAAGAACTAACGGAACAACCACTAAATTTAGGAAATTCAAGTGCTTTTGTACCGATGGAGGATATGTTTTGTAGTTTTGTGGATTCGGGAGATTTTCCAATTCAAACAGAAAGAATTGACAATACTTCTTATAAAGAAAGAACGAAAGAAATTATGGATCTACTTCGTTTACAACATTTAAATCCGTAAAAAACATGTAAAAAATTTAATAAAAAAACAAGGCAGATAGATTTCATATTCCCGGAGAACGTTTAACTGCTACCAATGTTCTCCAACATAAGATACCTACGACGGTCGGTTACCCCGTGTTTACGCGTCAATATCGATTTTCGTCCGTTCATAAAGAAGAACTAACGAAAAAATGAACCAAACTTCAAACGATAATTAAAAAATATCGTACATAAAATCAAATTCTAAAAATTCGTTAAATATCTTAAACCCTTTTCTATTAATCATTTTTAGTACGATAAACATATTTATAAATATTTCTAAGACAGCGATCTTTAAGGACAGTACTAAGAAAATCAAAAATCTAATAAAAGAAAATCACGAAATTCCGAATTCCAGTAAAGAAGTCCTATTTAAAAGTAAAAGAATAAAAGAAAATCGCGAAATCCCAAATTCCAGTAAAAGAAAAGAAATTCACGAAATCCCAAATTCCAGTAAAAGAAAAGAAAATCACGAACTCCCGAATTCCAGTAAAAAAATTCTAATTCCAGAAGAAAAGAAGCGCGAAAGACACAAAAAGATTCAAGGAAAAACAAAGAGGGTTTCAAAAAGAAATTAATCGAAATAAACTTAAAATTCTAGAACAAAACCAAAATCAAGAAAATCACAAATATGAAGACTCAGATCCAGAATTTTCAAGGGAAAATATACATAAATCTCTTTATAAAAATTACAGTACCTCCGAAGAATCAAGCGAAGAAATTTTTCATATGAAGATGTTTTAATCCCTGACAAACAAACTCAAACGAACAAGCATTCCCCTTTAGGAGACTCACAAATTGATCTACAAACGACGGACGTGCAACAAGTAGATACGCAAAAGTATTAAAGATATATTTTCATATTCATGGACAAAGTTAAAACATTACTACACATACATTAATATTTAACTTAAATGAATAATATATTTATAAAGATATACCTCACTTAGATAAATAAATGTTCACTATTTCATCTAAGATATTAAAAGTAAGTTTTAATCTTATAAATTTGACTGTTAAAACAATTAGCCTCAATTTTAAAATAATCACCTCTTAAAATTAAGCAACAAGAGTTTATGAGTTATTAATTACGCGGAGACCACGCAATAAAAGATTTAAAGGTAAACAATTCTCGTTTTTCTTTCCTTGTCCTGACCTTCATCATTCGTATTATCTATAACAATCTCCCCTTTAAAAATCTAAAGATTTTTTCCTATCTTCTAGATTACCGGCTCCGGCTCTTGCAGTCTGCCGCGTTGCTTTGGGCTAACTCCCCAATGCAACGAATTATGCGGTTACGACACAAGTATCGCGCAGTGCCACCCACAATAGGCCTCTCTCGGATGGAGGCCATGGTTCAGTTGGGAGTGGCAATAGGAACGAACCGAGGCGACGACCAGGCAAGGACCCCGGACAAACGCGAGAACATATCTCCCTCGCGATAAAGGGGGTAGAGGATTGCTAAGCTTATCGAAGAACGGTTCTGGCTACAGCCTGCTCAGTTCTAAAAAGCACGGATTCCCTTATGCGACTCGTACATCAATATGAAGTCGCCAATGCTGCGGTGTTTCTATACCATGCAGCAGATAGGGCCGCAGAACAAGATTCCGGCTTGTCAGCGTCAGGCTCATTTCATCGCGAACCGGATGCAAAAGGCTGTTCTCCTGGGATCACTCCATCTGGTCCGTCAACACTGTTCCTCTCAAATTCTGAAAAGATTGGTAGCTCTAAAAAAGTATCCAGAGGTGAAACCTTCATCTCCAACTGTCTTGTCTGCCGCGTAAGGTCATCCGCGGCTAGAGACCTGACTCCAAGGAACAGTGTTGCCCGATGTTATCACGCGTAAATTTCCCGCTCTTGCTTACCTTCTAGGACAGAAGGAGCAGAAGCGGATGACGTACACGTTCCAGTAGCTTTGGAATTGGTTTCTTTAAGGAATCATGATCGAAGCTTCCGGAGCCTACAACTTCTCATAATAAACGTTATATTTTTAAAATACTCTCCATTTCTGGGTTTTGGTGTTCCTCTTAGTCACTTTCCTCTTCGTTCTCTGCCTGTCTGGCATGGGAAACCCTGTCAGTAGCAATGCTACGGCCAGCATAGCCGTCAAATTCATTAGAGGTAAGCTCAAGCCATACCGCGACGACAACGCGAGAACACCTTCGGTAGGGCGAGCGTTATATATAATAAACGTTATATATCAGGGCAGAAACCATAGAGGAATTAGAAACGCAATGGAGACAGAAAGCCATCCACGGCGAACACCCTACAACGTTAGATCAATATGAAGTGGATAGTGAGGCATCCAATATTTGGCTGAGAAAGGGACTCCTGTATCCAGAAACGGAAGGATTCGTCATTGCGATTCAGGATAGAGTTGTTAGCACCAGGAATTATCGCAAACACGTGTTACATCAAGACGTGGTTGACCGGTGCCGATTATGTGGAGATACCAACGAATCCATCGAGCACATTATTGATGGTTGTCGCGTAATGGCTCAAAGAGAATATACGCACAGACATAATGATGTGGCGGGCATTGTACATCAACAACTTGCCCTAAACCTAGGACTCTTAACAGAATGGATGCCTTTCTATAGATACATTCCAATGTCCGTTTTAGAAAATGAAGATTACATCTTATATTGGGATGTGACTATCCAGACGGATCATTACATCCGTGCCAATCGACCTGACGTCGTGATGCGAGCGAAAAAAGGTGGAAGAGTCTACATCATCGACATTGCTTGTCCGCTTAACCGAAATTTGCAGGCAACCTATACAACCAAAATTCATAAGTATAGCGGGCTAAGGCATGAAGTAAATGCAATATGGAGGAATGTGAAACATGCATCTATTGATCCTATAAATGATTTCGGCTACAGGCAATGTGCACGCAAGATGCACTGAACATCCTGAACAATTAGGAGTCAGTAGGGTACTGGCGGCAGCTCAGAAGGCGGTTTTATTAAACACCTGTCGCATTGTAAGAAACTTCCTAGACCATCAGGAAGCAAGTGACTAAGAACCCATGGCGTGATACATAGTAGCTCTAAGAAAGCATCCGGAGGCGAATGTTGTCACCTTCAACACTCACGGCCGCTGTGTAAGGATAACAGCGACAAAGACAAACTGCAAACTACACCATGCTCCTAATTTTGTACCTACAACATCATCGTAAATGATTTCAAACATCGTATTACAATAACTTATAACATCCTCATCTCATCAGTCACTTGACTTAGTCCGTGGCTATGACGAAAAACCTGGTTCACCCGAGAAAAAGTTTTTAAAAAAAATGAACGTTATATATTTATACAATATCTAATAATATAAATAATTTTATGTAAATGAGTATGATTTATTTTGATTAATATCTCATAATTAATATTCATACATTGGATAAATTTAATCACAATTAATGTTTCACTGAATTTCATTAATAATTTTCATGAATAATTAAATAAACATTACTATTTTTAATAAATAATAATGTAATAAAATTGTTATTATGTATGTATTTATTCTCTCCCTTTTACGGGATTGAGGGCCTCCGCTCCCTTCACAGTATGTTACGAAAACCACTCACACTACCTTAATAATACTTACTACCTGAACAATAATATTTAGCTAATATTACCTTATATGCTAACGCTTTGTCTTAACAAAATGACTATCGAGATTTGCTGACTATTGAGTTTCCTGGGCTTCCGTTTCCTCTTACCTTTTCCTTTACCATGATTTTAAAGTTTTATTCAATTTACTCTCCTTGCATAGGAGTGAGCGATTGGCCTTTCCCTACTGTATACCCCTTACTTTCTCTCATTTCTTCCAGTCTCATCATCCAGCTTGCCCCTTGTCCACTTCCATCCAAGATCCACCTTATCCTGTCATCCATACTCTCACCACCTGTTTCATCCTCCGTACATCTCTCTAAAATATGTCCCCATGATTCTATCTGGTAATGGCAGACTCTACATCTTCTTTCCTCTTCATCCATACAGTACCTACACTCTCTCATTCCTTCTCCCATCCTAAATCGTATCACGTGGTTCCATTTACTCTCCTTTTTCACTCTTCTTAAATATTCTGGTTCTCGTTCAGCCTTCTCTACCTTATACCACCTGTTGTATTTAGATTCCACGATATTTTTCCATCTTTCCTCCCCCTCCTTAGTTACCAGTTCATTATCTAACTCTTGCCATACTCTGACATCTGCTCTTATATCGCACTCTCTCCTCCTCTGTTGTCTCTCTTTCTCCCACCTTGATCCTTCTGTGTTACCCCTAGTCTCTTTGTTTACTACTTCCCGTAGACAAGCTTGTGCTATCCTGCTTCCCTCCCCCCTCTTTAGTTTCTCCTCAAAGTTCCATGCTCTCTTCATCTGTCTAATAACCATTTTACCTCTACTTAATTCCTCCTTCAACATATATCCTGGACAGCTCCAGCCCACTCCCATTATCCATCTCAAGAATCTCTCCTGCATACATTCCACCCTCTTGTGCTCCTTCCATCCCCAGATCTCCACTCCGTAACTTAGGACTGACCACACCAAAGCATCAAACATCCACAGCCTCATCTTCCAGTCATCTTTAAACCTTCTCTTCACTATGCCCCATACCTGCCCCATTACTTTAGTCGCACATTCTATCCTTCTCCTCACCTGTAGTTCAACCCCTCCTTTCGACTCAAACCAAAAGCCTAGGTAACTAAATTCCTCGACCTGTTCCACTTTCTCCGCGTACATCTTCCATTCGTATTCTACCTTTGTCCTTCTCTTCCTAAAAATCATCACCTTCGTCTTCTTTACATTTACCGTTAGGTCTTTAACTCTCACATATTCCTCAAACACTCTCATTATGAGACTCATCCCTCTCTCGTCATCCGCTAATAAGACTATATCGTCCGAATACGCTAAGGAGTATACCTTGCTATTTCCCAAAACCGTCCCTCCTTTTCCTTTCTTCTCCAGTTTCTCCTCAAGATCTGCCAACAAGAAGCTGAATAGTAGTGGGCTCAATGGACATCCTTGCCTGAGCCCCCTTCCACTCCAAAAAATCTTCCCTTTTTCTTTTCCAATCCTCACCCTTATCTTAGTCTCTTCGAATATCTCCTTCATCCTCTCGACCAACCCTTCATCCACTCCCCTCTCTTTCATAACCTGCCATAGCACCTTTCTGTTTACCGAGTCAAATGCCGCTTTAAAGTCTACAAATAAGGCCACTAATTTCCCTTTCTTCCTCCCTAAGTTCCTATTCACCAGATAATTCAGTACATAGATGTTGTCTACTGTTTACATCCCTGAATCCCGTCTGATTGTGTCGAATGATCCCTTTCTCTTCCACCTCCCTTTCTAATCTCTTTCTGAGAATCTCTGTATATATTTTGTATCCGATTGACATAAGTGTGATTCCCCTATACTCCTCTACCTTCTTGCCCTCTCCTTTTTTAATTATCGGCAGCACCAACCCTGTCGTCCATTCCTTAGGCCATCCCTCTCCTTTCCATACCTTATTACATACCTCCCACATTTCCCTTGTCACCCCCTCTCCTCCATACCTCAAAGCCTCGTTCTCAATATCGTCCTCACCTGTTGCCTTGTTTCTTTTCAGCCTCCCTATCGCTCTATTCAGTGCCTCCATACTTATCCCGTTATTGCTATCATCTTCTCCTTCTATTAATTTCCTCTTTGCACCTAACACCTTATTTTCCACTTCTCCCAATAGTCTCTTAAAGTACAAGGTCCACTCATCCATCTCGATTTCCTCATTGATGCCCTTCCGTCCCCCTCGCTCCCTATTGATCACCTCCCATTCCCTCCCTTCCCTGATTGATTTTTCCACCTCTTCCATATACCTACTTTTCCCTAACTGCCTTTTATCACTTAAAAATCTTTCATTTTCTCTCTTTCTCCTATTATATTCCTGTTTCCCTATCTCTCCCTTTCTCCACTTTTTTACATTTTCCTTCATTCTATCCTTACTCTCCTTACATTCTGCGTCCCACCATCCCCTCTTCGTGCCTTCCTCTTCTCTTGGCCTTACCTGTTCTTTTATCCTCTCTGTTAGTTCTTTAAGCTTTTCAAGGCGCGCGTCGACGTCTTCCCCTTCCATTCCTCTAATCTCCTCGTTCTCCATTCTTTCTTTAAATTCTCTCAATTTATCCTCCCCCCATCTACCCATGTTTACTTTCCTTCCGCCAGTTCTTTCCCTTTTTTCGCTATGCCGCTTCCATCATGAGCCTTTCAATGTCGCTATTAGCGGGAAGTGTTCTGAGCCTATTTCATTACCTACTTCCATTTTATCTATTCTCTTCCTTATTCTTTCTTCTGCTAGAACGTAATCTATCACTGTCTCCCCTTTACCTATAAAAGTCATTTCCCCTTCTTTATCTCGCCTTATGTTCCCGTTGCAGATAAACCACCCCTCCTCCCCTAATAAGTTCAAAAGAGGTTTACCTTCCCGATCTATCTCCCTGTGCTTGGAATTTCTTCGAGAAGTTTCGCTTTCTTCATCCTATATCTCCCCCCCTAACTCTCCTGTTCACGCGTTCCAGTCTCCTCCTATCAAGACCAACTCTTCATTCCTTTTCTCCATTCATTCCCTTGATACTCTCCATCCTTCCTCTTCTCCTCTCCTTCTATACACACAAGCGATCGCCACCCTCTCTTTTCCTACCTTTATTCTTCTCACCATCACGCCCTCCTGCTTTTCGTCTCGCTCTTCGACTCTTTTATTTCCCATCAGCTCCTTTTTAACCCCTGAGACCATACCTCCCATCGCTCTTCCCTTTTCATGTTCTTTCCTCGCTTCTTGCATTGTCCACACATACCCCTTCGGCAACTTTCGTTTCAATCCCTTCCAATCCGTTTCGTCTACCCACGTTTCACTCAGCGTTACCACGTCCCATTTCCCAATAGCCTCCCAGAATCCCTCGTTCTTGTTTTTTAGCCCGGACAGATTCCAGAAAGCTACACTCACTCCTCTCTTTTTGTCCTTCCCCCTCCTCCTTCCCGTGCTCAGTTTGTCTGCTCTCGTGGAAACCCCGCCCCGTCTCTCCTACTCTCATTACCTTCGATTTCCCTCCTCCCAAGTATTGATTCCTGTGCTCTCAGCTCTTCTCTCTCTTCGTCCCAGATCCACTTCATCCCATTCACCCACAGCCTGTCTTTCCCTATCCGAACATTACACCCATTCCTCCTCTCTATGCATGCTCTCCGTTCGATCATCCACTTCCTCTTTCTCTCTCTCCATGTCAGGTCCTCGTCAATTCTTTCATTCCTACCCTTTAGTATCCTTTTCCTTTCCATAATTTCTCTCTTCTCCTCCCCACTTCCCACTTTTACTACGAGCACACCAGTTCCCCTTCTCTCTTTCTCCCCAGTACCTTCACCGCCTCCACTCTCACCTGAGCCCCAATATCATTCATCAGCTTCTGCACTTCTTCCTTTCCCGAGTCGCTTTCTACTTTCATTCCTTTCATTACTATGTTTCGCTTTCTTTTCTCTTTCTCTTCTCATTCTAGACTTATTTTTATTTCATTTAGCCGTCTGCGCATTCTCTCATTTTCTTCCTGCAGTTTCTCATCCTCTCCCTTGACGTCTCCTACTTCCACCTCTTCCTTCTTTTCACTCCAGCATTCAAGTTTTCTGACCCTCTCCTCAAGCAAACTCATTTCAGTTCTCCTTTCTCTCTCACTCTCTATCTGTTTAATCTCTATCCTATCCAGTTTTCTAAATACCTCCTCTTTCTCGGCCTTCCACAGAGCATCCCACTCCTCCCATTTCTTTCTCTTTTTTTTTACTTCCTCCCTGACTTCTTCCCTACGCGTCCTCGCTCAGTCAAAACCTTTGCAGGTTTCCTCCCGGAGGCCTCTGATGAGTTTCTCGAGGCCTTCTAGACTACTCCCCCCTGACCTCCTTTCAGGTGGTGTTTTCTGCCTGATGTTCTTGAGCGCTTTCCTATTTTCCCCTTCCTCATCTAACTCGTCTCTAACCTTTTTATTATCCTCCGACTTCTCCCCTTCACTACTCGTGGTCGCCGGTTGTCGCCACTTATCAAAAAAGCCCTTCGCGTTCGTACTATTCAAACTGTGCGCTCTTTGCAGTCTTTGCAGGTTCGTTGGTCTGCCTCGTTGTCTTGTTACCGTCCCTCCCCCCTCCATACCTAGCTTCATGAACACCTCTCCCTCATCATTACTCTCATTATCGCCGACGCTACCTTCGATATTCGCAATCGCCTCGTTCTGTTGCCTACATTCGCTGCCCGTTCTCGACCTTCTCTCTGTATCCGTCTCATGCTGCCCTCTCTCGGGACTTCGTGTGACCGGCATTCTGCCACGCACTCCTTCCTACGTCACGTTTTCCTTTCCCTCGCTTTCAATCCCCCATGCAAAGTTTTCAATCTAGATTTGAAGCCACCACTCTAATAAATCACTCAAAATCTCCCACACAATAACTCACCACTCTTAAACAACTGTCTTTTCTCATTTATCCAACCCTCATTCTCACATGTCACTCACCCCGCGTGAAAACTCACCACCTTTCACAACCGTTCCTAACCTCAAAATCCTTCTCTTTCACTTTTGACAATTATATGATCATTCACCACCTTTCTACCAACCCCTTCATTCTCACTTATTCCTTAGCCCTTAAATATTCTACTCACCGCCCTTTTAGTCCGGGAGCTGGCTATACTTCCCGTAGCCACTTTCACCTCCCCTCGATGACTTTGTTGTTATCTATGTTTTTTGATGCGGAGAATCGATTTTTCGTAGGTGTCAGTTCCAAAACCCGTCAGTTTTTTTGTTCGATCGATCATATCTCGGTTTCTAATAATGCATTTTGAACTTTTGACCATTCATTTTGAAGAAAATACTTTGCCCTTCAAAACGAGGCCACCCACGTATCACTTAAGTGATTTGGAGCAGGTTTACAGCCCTTGAAAGTTGAATTTTTCATCGAAAAATGGCAATTATAATTGTTTATAAGATTTTTAAGCAATGAACACCACAAGATATCACAAAATCCGTTATATCATGTTATTCTACATCGCAAAACGAAAATTTTGAGCCCCCCCTGATGCATATAAGTTGAACGGTTGTTGAATTATAGCCGTTTTTCGTGCGCGGTCGCATGCGCAAGCGCGGCTGGCGCGGGCGGCTCGGCGCGCCAAGGCTCGCGCGTGAGTATGCAATCCACTCGATCAATGTTATACCTTTTTTAAGCATACGATAAGATGATTTAGTAACAAATTATTATTTTAGTGTTTGCTTATATACTTTTCGTACATAACAATACAGTTAAAATGACATATATGTCTAAGCAGTGAGAAATAAAAATTCAATTTTATAGTGTCAGATATCAATGAACGATTTTATTATTTAACAAATAAAAGTAACTTTATTAATAATAATTTTTTTACAATATTTACATATTCAATGGATTCTCACAACTGCTGGTTTTACCACACATACAAAAAGAAATACAAGGTAATCCAGATGCTTTACATATGCAATGTTTTGTAACACATTCCTTACAGTTACAATTGGGTACCAATTCGTCAACCGGTGGGTATAAAAAGCAAACTCTTTTGTGGCATCATCTTATCGTATGCTTAAAAAAGGTATAACATTGATCGAGTGGATTGCATACTCACGCGCGGGCATTGGCGCCTGCGCCAGCCGCGCTCGCGCACAAAAAACGGCTATAATTCAACAACCGTTCAACTTATATGCATCAGGGATATGCATAGAACAACATAATATAACGGAGTTTGTGATATCTTGTAAACCTGCTCCAAATCACTTAAATGATACGTAGGTGGACTCGTTTCGAAGGGCAAAGTATTTTCTTTAAAATGAATGGTCAAAGGTTCAAATTGCATTATTAGAAGCCGATATATGATCGATCGAATGAGGAAGGAGCGCATATTTGCAGTATTTTTGCACTAATTTGCATGCAACTTTGGTTCTAATCAATATTTTTAAAAATTTAAAAGTGTAAAATGTTCGTATTGAAAATTGGAATCAACTTATTCAATCAGAATTTCGCTATGTGTTATAGATAAAAAGTTATGAGCAATTAAACAATTAAATTGTTAATAACAAAAAAACTGACGGGTTTTGGAACTGACACCTACGAAAAATCGATTCTCCGCATCAAAAAACATAGATATCAACAAAGTTATCGAGGAGAGGTAAAAGTGGCTACGGGAAGTATAGCCAGCTCCCGGACTACTTTCTCCTTTCAAACTCCCCTTTTCCCTTCACCAAAGCCAAAATGTTAGCACCACAAAAATCACCAACAATTGCGATCGGTACCGGAAACGGAAGCCCTAAAATTGTTATTAAGTAGATAAAAATTATTAAAATTAATTAATAATTTACTAACTCTCTATAATAAATATTATAAATCATTAATATTATTCTATTAACTTCAAGTTAAGTATATATAATATTCAAATTACAAATTGTTTACATTTTCTTACTGGATATTTATAAAGTTGTTGTACCGTTCGAGGGTTCGCTAGTAGCGGAAGTTAATATTCCTAGTTGGACTAGGATTTCCGCTAGTCATACGTACCCATCGGAAATTGTTGTAATTTTATTATCAGTATTCGGGATTTGACTGAAAGAATTAATTAATTTCGCAAGGATTTCTCATGTAATGAACAAACTAATAAATAATCAAACTAAAATTTTTATAATTAATCAGAATAAATATTACTATTAATAAAATTCATACTAAAATAATTAATAAAATATATTAAATAAATATTACTAATTCAAGGAAATACTTTATTCCAAGAGTTTCAATGTAAAAATTTAATATATTAAAAGAATTTAATTAAATAATTAAATACACATTACTATTTTACCTAATAATAATTGGGGCTTCCGTTTTCGGTACCGATCGTGAGAGAACTCTTTAGTGTCAAGTGTTGCGTTTTTTGGCTTTGGTGAAGGGAATCAGCGTGTGTGGAGGCAGAAAGGGCAGTGAGTGCGGAATTCAGGTGTGAAGGATGAAGGGTGAGTGAAGGCAAGTGTGTAAAGGGTGAAAGTAAGGTGTGAGAAAGGAAAATTAGAGCGTGCAAATTTTTTGAGGCTAGGAGTAGAAAAATAGTTGTCTAGCAAGGGGGGGCAAGAGGTAGGCAAGTTAAGAGCGGGAAACGTCGAGAACTACCTAGTAAGGTAGGAATGCCGATCATACGAAGTCCACAAACGGGCGGCAGAGGGCAGGGAATGGATGAAGCAAGGGCGGACGATGTTGTTAGCGCGGGTGGTAGGGAGAAGGAAGAAATTGTCAGTAGCGAGGAGGAGGCGTTCGAGACACCGACCAGGGGTGGCTCGACAGAGAGAAGGGGATCAGGCACGAGCCAGAAACGAGAGAGACCGTCGAATTTACAGCGCCTCAACAGGCTAGGTAGCGCAGGCTCTAATAGGAGTCTGGATGAATGGCAAAAAAGGTGAGCGCGACTAGCAGTGAAGGGGAAGATAAGAAAAAAAGAGAGGAAGGGGAAGATGATTCTGAAATGGACAAGGATAACAAAAAAGTTAAGATCAAACGAAAAACACCAGACAGAGATATGCGGGATGGGGGATGTTTGAGAAACTGGAAGCCCTCATAAAAGGATTTAGAGTGGAAACAAGGAAGAGTCTGGAAGATATGAATAGGCAGGGGAAAGAAGTTAGGGGGGAAGTGAGAAAAGTAAGAGAAAAGTGGGAAGAGTGGGATAAACTCTGGAAAGAGGAGAAAGACAAGGTATGAGGTAAATTAGAGGCCATAGAGAATAGAGAGGAGAGAGATTGACGAACAGACAAATAGGGAGATAAAACAACTGGAAGAACGGGTAAGCAAATTGGAAGTTAGGAATGAGCATATAGGGATGGAAACAGAGAGTACGGGAAAAGTAGAAGGGAGTGATAACGGGCAAAATGAGAATGAAAGATTGAAGAAGAGACTGAGTGAGATTGAAAGAAGGTTGGAAGGGGAAGAAAGGGCGAAGAGGAAAAATAACATAGTAGTCAAGGGATTGAAAATAGAGAGTGAAACAGGGGAAATTGAAATCGAAAATCTACTGAGAGATATTGGAATTCGGGTAACGGTAGAAGGAGTTAAGAGAGTAGGAATGACGAAGGAAGGAAAAGAAGGAATGTTTGTAGTAAAAGTAGCGAGTGAGGAGGAGAAAAAGAAAATTATGGAGAACAAAAAATTATTGAAAGGAAGAAGGGAGAGAATTGAAGAGGATTTTACTTGGAGGGAGAGGAAAAGGAGATGGCAAATAGACCAGAGGGCATGGATAGAGAGGAAAAAGGGGCACATGGTATGGATAGGGAGAGACAGCTTATGGATAAATGGGGAGGAATGGTTCTGGGACGAGGAATCAGAAGAAATAAGGAAGAAGGAAAAAAGAGTTGAGAAAGGTAGAAAAAAGGAAGATACAAAAGAGGTCAGCGATCAAACCGAGGGGTTTCCAAAAAGCAACGCGGAAGAAAAGTAAGGAGGATAGGAGAGGGAAGGGATGGGAAAACCGTAAAAATAGCTTTCTGGAATGTGTCAGGCTTGAAGAACAAGAATGAAGGTTTTTGGCGGGAGTTAGAAAAATAGGATGTGATTATGATGAGTGAAACCTGGGCAGATGAGAAGGATTGGAAGGGGATGAAAAGGATGTTACCTAAAGGGTATGTGTGGACAATGCAGGAAGCAAGAAAGGAACACGTTAAAGGTAGAGGAATGGGCGGCATGGTCACAGGGATGAGAAAAGAACTGGCAGCAAAAGGGAGAAAAGAGGAGGATAGGGAGGAAAAGGATGGAACAATGGTAAGAAGGATTATAATTGGAAAAGTCAAAATAGCGGTGGTTTGTGTATATAGAAGAAGAGGGGAAGAGGAAGGTTGGAGAGTAATGAGGAGGTGGATGGAGGAAAAGAAGGAAGAGTTGGTTTTGATAGGAGGTGACTTGAATGCTTGGACTGGCGAGCAAGGGGGATGGACTTGGGATGAAGAAGAGGAGGCCTATATAAGGAGCTCCAAACATAGGGAGATAGACAGGCAGGGGAGGAGATTACTAGAAGTAATAGGAGAAACAGGATGGTTCATATGTAATGACAATATGAAAGGAGATGAGAAGGGAGAGATCACATTTATAGGTAAGGGAGAAACGGTAATAGATTACATCCTGGCGGAAGAAAGAATAAGGAATATGATATGCAGTATGAAGGTGGGGAATGAGATAGGGTCCGAGCACTTCCCAGTAATAGCGACACTGAAAGGTGGCGTCCACAAGCGCGGCGGAGGGAGAAAGGAAACAGGGGGTGAAGGGAACACAAAAATGGGGAACTGGGGGGGGGGGTAGATAAATTAAAAGTGTTTGAACAAAAAATGGAAAAGGAGAACGTTGGACATGAAAAGGAGGAGGAAGTAGACTTGTTGATTGAAAGGTTGAAAGGGTCGATTGAGAAGTTAAGGGATGAGATAGGTACGAAAGAAGGAAGAGAAGAGGGAAAGAGAGGCTGGTTGGACGAGGAATGCAGGGAGAGTAAGGAGAGAATGAAAGGGTCTGTAAGAAAATGGAGGAAAGGAGAAATAGAGAAGGCGGAGTACAACAGGAGAAAAAGAGAACATGAGAAGATGCTGGAAGGGAAAAAGCAAAGGGGAAAGGAGAAATACAATGAAGAAGTAGAAAAAGCAATCAAAGAAGGTAGGGTCTGGGATGTGATAAACAGGGAAAGAGGAGGAAGGAAGGGCGTGAATGAAGAAATAGAAGTGGATGAATGGAGGGAGTATTTTAAGGGTCTGCTAGGGGGAGAACAAAAAAGGATCAAAGGGGAAAATAGAAAGACAGTCCAGGGAGAAATGAAGGAAGCGAACGAAATAACAAGAGAAGAAGTGAATGAGGCGATAGATAGACTGAAAAGAAACAAGGCCGCAGGAGAGGATGGTATGGAGAACGAAGCGATAAAGTATGGAGGAGAAGGGATAAGGGATGTGATGTGGAGGATATGCAACAAGGTCTGGAAAGGAGAAGGGTGGCCGGAGGAGTGGATGACAGGGCTGGTAGTAAGGCTTGTTAAGAAAGGAGAGGGTAAGAAGGTAGAAGAGTACAGAGGGATCACTCTCATGCAAGTGGGCTATAAAATATACACAGAAATTCTAAGAAAAAGGTTAGAGAATCAGATAGAAGAGAAGCAAAGTATCCCACACAACCAGACGGGATTTAGAAAAGGGATGGGGACAATAGACAACATTTACGTACTCAACTACTTGGTTAACAGAAACTTAGAGAGAAAAGAGGGAAATTAGTCGCTTTGTTTATAGATTTCAAAGTAGCTTTTGACTCAGTGAATAGAAAAGTGCTATGGCAGGCAATGAAAGAGAGGGGAACAGAAGAAGGGCTGGTGGAGAAGATAAAGGAAATTTTTACTGAAACCAGGATTAGGGTGAAGAGACGTGGGGAAAAAGGGGAGGTTTTCTGGACAGGAAGAGGTCTAAGGCAAGGGTGCCCGTTGAGTCCACTACTTTTTAATTTGCTGCTGGCAGACCTAGAGGAGAAGCTAAAGGAGAAAGGGAAAGGGGGGACGATCCTGGGTAATAGCAAACTATACTCCCTGGCATACGCGGATGACGTAGTTCTAATAGCAGACGATGAGAAGGGGATGAACCTAATGATAAGAATGTTCGAAGAGTACGTGGGAACAAAAGAACTGACGGTGAACGTAGGGAAGACCAAGGTGATGTGCTTCAGAAATAGAAAGACCAAAATAGGTTACGTTGAAGATGAACGGACAAACAATGGAAAGTGTGGAGGAGTTCTGTTACCTAGGTTTTTGGTTTGAGTCAGGAGGGGGAAACGATTTGGAGGTGAGGAAAAGAGTCGAAAGTGCGAGTAAAGTAATGGGCCAAGTGTGGGGTATAGGAAAGAGAAGGTTCAAGGACGATTGGAGAATGAGGGTTTGGTTGTTTGATGCGTTGGTTTGGGCGGTGTTGTGTTATGGAGTGGAGGTTTGGAGATGGAAGGAACATAGGAAAGTGGAAAGCATACATGAGAGATTTCTGAGATGGGTAATGGGGGTTAGTTGGAGTTGCCCAGGATACATGATAAGGGAAGAACTAGGAATGGAAAAAATGGTAACTAGACAAATTAAGAGAGCCTGGAGGTTTAAAGAGAAGCTGAAAAGGGGAGAGGGGAGCAGAATAGCACAAGTATGCTTAGACGAAGTTCGGAACAAGGAGACGAGAGGCAATTTGGGAAATTCAAAATGGGAGGAAGAAAGGAAAAAAATGAGGAGTGTTTGTGATATACAGGAAGGGGTTCTGGATTGGCAGAACATTGAATTAGAGCTATTAGTAAGACAAGGAGAAGAGAAATGGAGAAAGATTATGGATTCGAAGTACAATAGATGGTATATGATGGTCAAAGGGGTGACGGAACCAGATTATTTGCAAAAGATGAAAAAGGAAGACAAATGGAATAGGGTGATACGGTTTAGAATGGGAGAAGGAGTGAGAGCTTGTAGATATTGGTTGGATGAAGAGGACAATCTGTGCAGAGTATGTGGGTACGAAGTGGAGTCATGGGCATATGTGTTAGAGAGGTGTACAGGAGAGGAAGATGGACAGTTGAGTGCAGATGAATGTGTAAGATTGATTTTGGATGGTAATGGACAGGGAGTGATGTGGATGAAAAAACTGGAAGAAATAAGAGAAAGCAAGAGATCAGGGCAGAGCCAAACGGGTAATCCTGTGTAAAGGAAAGTAACTTGTGAAAATTTAAAATTTTTAAATCGGTGAAAATGCATTTGATGGTAAGAGAAAACGGAAGCCCGGGAAGATCGCTCATTGTCTGTAGTCTAAGAGTAGTACTAATATGATTGTTATTATGTAAGGCGTTGCATTAGAAAATAAGTAGCGGTTAAGGTAGAGTAAGGATGAAATGTAAATATATGTACAGGGAGCGGAGGCCCTCAAACCCGTAAAAGGGAGAGTTCAAATATACATACATATACGTACCTAATAATAATTGATAATATTCACTATTTCACCTGATAAATAAATCTTAATTTCTTATCTTAATAACTAATACTCATACGAAAAATGTAATATATTCAATAATTTTAATGAAATAATCAAATGAACATTACTATTTTATATAATAATATGAATAATTTCATGTAAATGAGTGTGATTTATTGTGATTAATAGCTCACTTCAAGTAATTAATATTCATAAGAAAAAAAAACTTAACTATCATTTATTAACTAAATAAACTAAAATTTTATATAATTCTCATAATAATAATAATAATTCTAGTAATAATAAATAATATAATCAATATTCACTATTTCACCGATAAATAAATCTTAATTTCTTATTTAAATAATTAATATTCATACATAAAAATTTGATATAAAATAATCAAATAAAAATTACAATTTTATCTAATAATAATAAATAATAATGTAATAAAATTATTATTAAATAAATAACATAATTTCTTCATCCATATTCTTCCAATCACCAATTTTTCTTGCTTTTTATTTTCTCTGTAATTTTCGAATGCCAGTTTTGATTTTAAAGTTAAATCCTATAATACTTCTTTAGTTAATTCCCTAGTGAAGGGTGAGAAGCCTGAACTTGCATTTTTCATTGTATTGATTACAAATGTAATGAATTTCAAATTTTCATCTCATTGTTTACCATTATCTTACAGGAAATCCAGAATTTTCCTTGCTACATCTTTTTTTTTTTTGCTGCTAATAATAGTGTTATCCACAAAACTACGAAATACATCTTTTAATAAAAAAAAGGATATTTTTTTCATCATTTATTTCTAGGCACCGTATTCGCTTGAGGTTTAGGTGTAAATGTTAATAATTGTGGTCGTGAAAACTGAATTATAGTTTTATTAAATGGTTGCGAACGAGATTATTCGTTGAAGGACTATCCTAGCAAGATCGCCAAACAAATACTTGATACTAATTGATTAATATATCTTGGTTCGACAAATTGTTAAAATTTTATTTTTCTAAGGGAAAATAAATTGAGATTTCTTATTTAATCGAACATTACAATTTATGAATATTTTACTTAATTAAATAAATAAAATCACTAAAAATTCACTTCAAATTATTCCATTTTAATGAACAAATGGTTACTATTTATTAATATTTCATCTAGTAAATTAAAAATAAATTTTAATATCTCATCTAAAAAATTAATATAAAAACATTATATTAATGAAATGAAATAAACATTACTACTTACTAATACTCCACTTAATTAATTAAAATAAATTTTAATCTAAATAATTAATATTTCACATAATAATTTCCTTACGAAAATTTCATGACACATTTTTTCCTTCTTAAAAATTGCGTTCAATAAACTTGACGCAAACAAACTCATGGTCGGAATTATTTTCCCTCCCTTCCCCAGCGTTCATTGCGTAAATTGGATCATTTTGATCCATATCTTTCCCCATAAAAACAAGATCGTAAACTCCCATCCAGGCAGGGTCGCCAAATATATAATGAGTCACGAGTCAGGATTGCGTCAATTGAATTTTAGATTTTCATGAATTCTTTTTAATAATAAATGAGTAGTTTTAAAATTATCTACATAAATACTGGTCAATTGATTTAACATTTTCATGAATAAATAAAATTTCACATAATTAATGAATTAAATCAATATTATTATCTTTAATTAAATGAATTATAAATAAATTAAAATTTTTTATTATATTAAGCTGATTCATACTTAAAAAATAAATAAATAGATTAAAAATTCCATACAAATTAATAAATTAAATTAATATTACTACTTCAATTAACTAAGGATTATATAAATGGATTTGAATTTTTATATATTCACATAAGTTATATTTGAATAATAAATAAATAAAATTAAAATTTATCTATATGAATATTAATTATATACTACAATAAATAAGTCAATTAAGTAAAATTAGAATTTGATATAATTAATTAATTAAATATTATTGATTAAATTAAATGAATATTATAGATTAAGTTAATTCATATATTATCTTCATCTATAATAGTAAATTCAAAATATAAATACTAATTAATACAACAAAATTAAATGCTTATATAAATAAAAATTAAGTATATTAAAATAAATATATATATATAAATAAACCAAAAACTTTAAATATAAATATAAATAGTATTAAGATATTTTATAATCAATTCGAATGTTCATATGAATAATTAAATCAATATTTATATAATTTAAATATATTAAATATATAACAGGAAGCTTAATCTTATTATTGCCGGCACCTATAACACAAGTTCAACATTATAGGAAATTTTAATGTCATAAAACCTCCCTCTAGGATTCACCCCTATGAAAGAATTCATAAACCGGACCCCTTCTAGAAAGCTTTATTCGCCTCTAACCTTAGGTGCATCACATCACAGCTAACGAAATATCTACTATGTTCTAGGTCAAGGATCGGAAGCGAAATGGAACCTGCATTTCTGAAACTCAGCATTTTTATTTTTCTACCATTGAATACTTTAACATTTCAAGAAAATCATTAATAATAAATTTCCTCAACTCCCGGAATCAGGTTCATCACCTATTGTTTTATCCCAAGTCCGACTTTCAAAAGTTACAGAACAAACTTGATTCTTTAAATCATAAAATAACCCTTTCAAGTCAGTTTATCTTTAATTATACTATAATATCAGAAATTATACTATTTATATCCAAACGAAATACCCAAGACTAATTTTTCCCCTATTCCATATAATACCTATAAAAATATACATAAAGAAACTGATAATCTATTTATGAATATACAACTTGAGTACCCTCCTCTAGTTCCTAAACATATCCTTTCATTTCAGGAATAACCAAATGACAGCTTAAACGAGTTTCAACCTCGAATAAAATTATTTATTATAAATATTTCTTCTAGGGAAATTATACCAGAAACAAAAGCTGACATGATACCACTACCAGTAATACAAATACTTAAAATAGAGGTTGAACCCCGTTAATTTGAATAAAATTTAATTATGTCATCAGTCAATACTTCAGAACCTGGCATACAAATACCAGCAAACAAACCTACAGTATGTACGATTACACAATTAGAAAATTTGAGTATACAATATGATTTTACAAAACCTGCATATTACATATCAAATCAGCCAGAATTATATATCCCTAATAAGGAAAAAAATATTGGATTGTTTAGAGCAACATGTGCGATAGTAAAAGATGAAAATTTGTTTATAACAACAGGAATTCATGCTGATTCTAGAGCAGGTAGCAAAAAGAAATGTAGCAGAAAAAATTCTAGTCATTCTGAACCAAAAATATGAATTTATGACAGGAAATGAACCAACAATACCAGAAAACAGTACAAATACAGGTCGCGAAAAATTATGTCAATGGAAAAATAGTTGCAAAAGATGCTACGAAAGATTCCATATTGCAAAAAATTGTCACAATGTTAAAAGAAACAAATCTTCCCTTCTACTAAAAAATGATTGGATCCGATTGCGAACGATTGAAAAAAAATTTTCAATCATTCCCAATTGTGTTTCTTAATCGGGTCGCACCGATTCGGAACGATTGAGGCCGGCTATCGTTGCCTATCGTTCTCAATCGGGACTCGAGATGAAGTAAATCTGCCATTATGTTGGTGGCAGCACATTGATCTCGCGGGAATTATTTGAAAAAGTGTATTCCCTTTTTTTACATCTCTGTAAAAGATAAATTTTAAAAAGATGTAAAATTGTTGAATAATTTCCTCGCGATCAAGGAACAGTCATCAACATATTTTGAAATAACTTATTTTGTAGTAATTTTTGATTAGATTATCATATTATTTGTCATTAACATGTTAATTTGTTTAACCTGGTTGCGGCTTATTTTTTTTTTCAATTTTTGATACCTAAGTATAATAAATAAACAGGTTATTAGAAGTTACTTTTCAAAGGATTTAACTATATTATTTTATTTTAATTTTTAAATTTAGGTTGCAAATTATATAAAAAAAACCCTTCATCGGTGTAACGGGTTACCCGGGTATCCACCTCCTTTTTTCAATTTTTTTAATTCTTAAGAAGAGAACTAACGTGCGGCGCATTAAGGATCCATTGTAGCTGCTTGCCAAATAGTTCTGTAGTACAGAACATCCCAAGTCATATTTCCCACCCCGTAATAATTATTTTAAAAAACCCCTAAGACCAGTCCTACCACCTTTACCTGAACAAATCCGAAGACCTTCTACAGAAAACACTAAAAAAATTAAAAAATTTGAAATAATCACCCACATCACCTTCAGAAAACCCAAAATTATATTTCCAACCCCATTATAATATTCAATAACCCCCTAAGACCACCCCTTCCACTTCTAATTCGATAAATCCTAAATGTCTCCACGTAAAGCACTACAAAAATATTTAAAAAATTGAAATAATCTTCCAAGTCACCTTCACAAAACCAAAAATTATATTTACAACCAAGGAAAGTAACTTCAACCCCCTTTCATCGCTAACCAGAAGAAAGGATGGAACTTACATGTACATATATCTACAAGTGGATGTGGAAGACCATTGAGAAAATCACACACATAATTGAATTAAGGAGAAGTAGCAAACCTTGGCTCAATTACGTCTGCAGACATTTTGTGACCTTGAAAGATGGTGGAAATAACTACACCCTCTATCGATTACACGTGGACCTTTTTTTTCTGAAGCTGAACTTTCAGACCAAGAATCTTCTAGAAGAACGGGTGGAGACAACACCACCTAGTATCGATTACACGTGGATCTTTTCCTAAAGCAGAAACTTCCAGAAGGATACATGAAGGAAGGATGGCTACACCTTCCCCCATTATCGATTACACGTGGACGCTTTCGAGTAGAGCAGAAAGTTCTAGAAGGACACGTGGAAAAGGGTGGTACTGACGTCCGCCCACCTGAGTATAAAGGAGGAACCTTTTCCTTCTGCCGACACTTTTCCGCCGACGCCTTCTGCCGTTGTACCTTGCTGCTGCTCCTTGCAATCACCTTCAGGCGTCTTTTGCTCTGGGTCTTCAAGCTGCTGCCGTCTTGGTCTTTAAGTCTTCTGCCGCTGCTTTTACCAATCTACTTCTCCCTGGGTCTTGCTGCCAGGCGTCTTATTTTTGGGGTCTTCTGAGTCTTTCGTCTCTTGCCAACTTACAATTTTGAGGCTCCGATCTTCAAAGCAATTTTTCCAGAGTGTACCAGTAATCATCCCAAATCAACTGAAGGAACATCTTTGACGACTAGGTAACGACAACAATCTCTCTCTCTCTCTCATCTAAATCGTTCCAGTTATCATCCCAGCATTTCTTCCTCGAGCAATTATTACCTTTTCCTCCAGAGCCATTTTCTCTTCTCAAATCCTTGTAAGTTGATTCCCTATTTGCTCTATTCTTGATCTTTAATAAATTTTTAATCTCGAATTTCCCTAGAATTCATTTGTCCCTGAAACCTGTTCCCTTAGCCCAGAGTTCAGTACTCTGTAGATAAAACAGGAATATCACTAACCACTAATGTTTCCCTAAATACCATCTTAGGACGTAACACAAGGTTCGAACAAAAATTAAAAAGCAGAAGGTTATTCTACAAAAGTTTATTCAATAAAATTCTTTGCCTAAATTATATCTACAGATTGCTTTGAAAATATTTAGAAAAATTTATATATTTTTTAGTGTAGCTGAGAAGAAAAATTAATACAAAATCAAGTACAAATATTAATGTAATCATGAAAAATAAAACTTGTACTTTATTTTGCAATTTCGGAATAAGCAGCCACAGATCGAGGTACAGAAATAAATATAATATATATTTGATATAATCGAGTTGAACATAATGTAGATTAATTACTATTTTGGACAAAGTCGAGTGCAAAGCGTGAGATCCAAAAGACGCAAGTTTGAACAAACAATTGGATTTTCAGCAAGAAGCGTAACTTAATTACAATGAAATTCTAACAAAATTCTTAAATTTTTAACGAAATACTTTATGTAAGAAATGGTTTTGACCACAACCTAAAAGGACTTTACGCAATTTATGTATAGCCCCTTAGGGAAATTTCGGCATTTTAAATTATTTAAAATACAAAAGTCGACTTTTCCCACAAAGAACTCGATATGGGACTTGAAACTAACAAAAAATTTTTGTATTTAAAATAATACACGCATTGCAGAATGAACACTTCATTTTTTTAAATTCTATGATTTTTCCTTGACCAATTTTTTATTTTCTCTGACTATTAATATTCAAATACCAGCATTTTAATCTTGTAATATTTTCAAAAGCGGATATGTTATGAACGGATTGGAACAATATTTCAAATACAAAGCAAAAACTTTAAAATTAATTCATTTTACATAAAAAAATGACTTTCCTATCATAAAAAACGTGATTTTAACGAAATACTTCAATTTTCAACTTAAAAAGATGAAGTTTCAACAACAAAATGTAATAGTGCATATTTCAACCAAAAAAGATAAAATTTCATTTAAAAAAAAAAGAACTTTGAAATAAAGAAGACGTATTTTCCATGAATAAAGAGTTCTCAGTCAAGAAACAAAAGAATTGAAAAATATCATTTTACAACATAATAGGTAAACTTTTAACCAAAATATATATTTAACAAAAATGATTTCTTAGCAAAGTGGTTCAACAAAAATTTTCCATCAAAATAGTTGAATCCTCAAACTAATAAGGGTACCTTTCAACCAAACAGTTGCATTTGTATCCAAGAAAGATCAAACTTCTACTAAAACAGATTTTAAAATAAACTAGATAAATTTTCAAAAGAAATATTTGAATTTCATTCAAAGAAGATTTTACTTGGCTTTCCAAAAACAAAATATGAATTTTAAACTAATTTTTTTACGAAGATACTTGATGACTTAAAGCCATCCTTTTTTATTCAGAATTGAACTGTTTTGTTGAAATTTCGTCTTTTTGGGTTGAAAATTCAAGTATCTTCGTAGAAAAATTAGTTTAAAATTCACATT
>CAKNXH010064085.1:398861-428951 GCA_932178445.1 Andricus quercusramuli
CACCGAACGCGTCCTCGGGGTGCGGATAGAGGGTCCCTGTACCAAGGGTTTCTGTTGAATGTGCTTACAATAATTAATAAGCACTCGTGGAAAATTGTCTAGGGATGGTCCCGAAAGAATAACTCCCAAGCGGAGACGTAACAACCGTGCCGAAAGCCGATTGGCAGCTGGGTGAGGTGTCTTAAACAGTGACTCTGGGATACCGGGCGACCTCTCAGCGTATGCAGCCTTATCCTTGCACGTGGGGCTCTACAAGGATGGACGCTCCCTTTCCCTAGCTGCTCGTGGGAACAACAATGACACCACCAAAACACCAAATGGTTTTAGATGAGTTTGAAAACGATCGAACGCGCAGAGCACACGACAATGGTTCGGCAAACAATGCCCACGTTGAGTGGACGATTCAACTCAAGGATGATTTGCTGGTCTGCAATGATGCCAACATTATCCCTGTTGGCAAAAGCGTTATGGCTCGTATGCACTCTCTGTTGTACCCAAAACACCCAGTGCTTCAGCACGTTTTGCCTCTATCTTTGCGAAATCAAGCGGACTACCTCCAGAAAAATGGAAATGTACGCGGAGCGCTTCCTCAGCCGCTGCTTAATCAAGCTGCAAACGAAGATGAGGAAGCGACATTATGACCAATCGCGGAAAGCAGGCACCTTCTGATACAAGTCAAGAACTGTACATGAGAGATTGGGATGGACTTGGGTTTGGACAAGTATGCCAAAATTATTCTGAAGAAAGGAAAGATTACTGGCGTTCCCAATGACCCTGAGCTTGTGGATATAAGTGTTGTTAGACATATTAATACTGGAGAGACTTATACATACCTGGGCGTGCCTCAAAGCCGCAACCAGGACGTAACATGAGTGTAGGAGTCTCTCCGAAGCAGATACAAGCATCTTTTTCGAGAGATTTGGTCTTCCAATCTGTCGGCGTTAAACAAAATGTCTGCGACTAACATGCTCGCCGTCCCGGTTCTAATCTATTCGTTTGGGGTGGTTCAATGGACGAAGATCGAGCTTCAGGCCCTTGGTGTCACCACTCGTAAGATCATGCATATGCATAAAAGCTTGCATATCAATTCGTTAGTTCCGCGATTATACATTTCACGCCGTCAAGGCAGACGCGGACTTCTGAATCTCCAGTGTCTTCATAACCGAATTGTTCTACAGCTTACATCGGTGCGAATGGCAGAGATCCTCTCCTAAAAAGGGTCAGGAACCACGAGATGATTGGCGAAGGAGCATTCCTTCATAAAGCCGCGGAGCAAGCGGCCGAAACCGTTGGCCTGAATTTTAACATCAGAAGTGAGGAAAGTGCATTACTCCATCTAGATGCTTCAACTCTAAAAGCCGAAGTAAAGAAAGCAGAGGTTGGAAAATTTCATGAAGAGCAACTCGACAAGCATATGCACGAAAACTTTTACAGAAATGTAGAAAAGCAGTCCTTGCCTAAGCAGCAAACTGTTGCATTCCTCAGATCATCAGGGCTTAATTCAGGTACAGAGGGTTTTATTTTCGTATACCAGGATGGTGTAATTTCCACCTTAGCATACCGTGACCGCATTTTGGGTCAAGAAGTTCCCAGTGATAGGTGCACAGCATGTCATGCACACGCTGAGTACCTAGAACACATACCATTGGGGTGCCCAACCCACGCAGGAACGACGAGTATCTATAAACATAATGCGGCCCAAAGAGTTCTTTATTACCATCCTTGTCGCTCTTAGGGTGTTGGTCGCGACCCTGCCCTGCCGAACGCTCCAAGGGAGATAGAGTCAATTGTCCAAAACGAGAAGTGCCAAATTTTCTGGAACTACGATTTTCGGACAGCAGTCTCCGTTGTACGCTCGAGGCCTGACATCGTTTTCCAAGAGTTCGAGAAACGAACTATATTCGTGATCGAATTCTCGGCTCCGTCCGAATACAACATCACTGCCAAGGAGAAAGAAAGGAGGAGAGGTATAAAGACTGTAAAAGAGAGCTGCAACGACTGTACCCAAAATATTCGGTACAAGTCATTGTCCTTGTGATAGGTGCTCACGGAGGAGCGAAACTATCACTGGTTCGTAACCTTAAAGCCATATCCGCGTGTCAAAAATATGCCAAGGCACTTGCGAGATGGATGCAGAAACCTCTCATCTTCGGGTCTCTTTGTGTCCCCAAGACACACGTGGGTTTCGCCGGCCTGTCGTTGTGATTTCGTCGTGCCCTGTGACCACCCATCTTACGGAAGTGAGACGTGGCCATAGGTGTATTTTACCGTGGTTCTACTGGGGGCCATTGACATTTTTGTTTAGATGGCAGTTACTCTCAGTGGGACCCTGCGGTGGTTGTTTAACCTGGTTGAAGCGATTTCTTGGGTCTTCCACTCTTCTCTATTGAAGGAAAATGTACCTTTTGGACTTCCTTCTTTGGTCTTTCTCTCAACTTCCTAATAGGAGAAGATAAATCTTCTTGTCGTATGATCTTCTTGGGTCTTGCTGTTTTCCTTTTCTCTAAAATAGTATTCTTATCCGTATTATCTTCATTACAAATAGAATGAGGTACTACATATCTTAGCGTTTTCATTAAGATTATGATCACTTTGCACTCCTTTATTTACATACTTTTTGTATTGTTTAATGTATTACATTACAGGTCAAATCGGTCAAAAATTAAAAAAAAAGAGAAACTGGGTTGATTGCAAATCCGCACTTTTTTATCCTGCAAATGACGAAAGTGTTGGTCAAACCCAAACTAATCATCAAGTGGGAAAATTAATCACTTTAGATCAAAATCTCAATCTTCATCACCCGAATTTTAAACTCTTTGATTTTATAAAATCAATCGAGAACTCGTTCTCTCTGCATTGCAAGTAAAGTCATGTTTCTGACTTAGTGTTGAATGATTTGTCTAAACCCTCATTTTACTTTTCTTGTGCAGAACACAGGAAAGAAGTTTTGGCCTGCACTATTAACTTATATTTGCAGAACAGAATGCGATAGTTTGCTAAAATTTCTTTAGCTGATTCCAAAAAAGCTAATTTGCAGAAAAAGAAATTAGCCAAATTAGCTGAAACCTAATTCTCACTCGTAATTTATTATAAGACTTCGAAAAATAATTTGCGATTAATTTGATTGTTGCTAATTTGATTTTAAAAATATGATATTTAAGAGTTCGTTATTTGTAATAGAAAATAATATTTTATGATGTATCATATTACTTTTTTGTAATATAGAGATATATAGTAGTAGTAGTAGATTTGTAGAAAAAAGTTACTACCAGCGCCGCCGCACGGCCGTTTTCCACCCTCGTGACACATTTTTTATATTGGGCAGTACAGTGATAAAATCGCAAAGCATTCACATGTTCGTTAGGATCTGTATAAAGCATCATACAGTAGCATTCTCGACTTGTTTGAGAGTACGTCTTATACATCAGTTCACCAAATCCATCTGAATCCTCCTCCTCCTTCATCTTATCCTTCTCCTCTTTATTACAATCAATATCATCAACAGCTTCATTATCATACCTATGTTTCTGATCTCCTTCCAATTCTTGTTGATCCTCCTCCTCCTTCATCTCATTTTCATCTTGATCTCCATCTTTCATGTCCATATCATTCTGCTTCTCATATTCCTTCTTTGTTTTCTTAGTCATAAAAGACTCAAAGACATCATGATATTCAGGATTTTTTCTGAGAGAGTCACACTTGCGCTTTAAGACCTTCTGCAGTTTGGTCACTACTGAACTACTACTATTATCATTTTCTTCATTGCTGTTATTATTTTTAGTCGCTTCTCGATATTCTGGCAACTTGAGAGCAGCGAACTCATGACAGTTACTTACTTTCGTCATACCCAGTCACGATTACGGGAGAATTTTTTGCTTTCTGGCATGAGTACATCTGATGCCCCTTCAGGATATCAGATCGGGAATAGACTTTTAGACAATCTTGACAAGTGAAAGTCATCTTGATGTTGCACAGGGTTTAAAGGGCATTATATCAATGACATTATAGTTTATATAGCAGCGCGCTTGTAGCTGTGGCTATAGTGAAGGTGTAGGAGGTGGCAGCGGTGATGGTGACGGTGGTGGTTGTGGAGGTGGTGGTGGAGGTTCAACGTTGAAGCAACGTTGAAACAATGTTGAATCAACTTTAAAGCAACGTTTAAACAATGTTGAATCAACGTTGAAGCAATGTTGAATCAACGTTGCACAAATAGTGCACAGGTGGTGGCGGAGGTGGTGGTGATGATGCAGAATGTAGATGGTTAAAGTGGTTGAAGAAAGGGATGATGACATAGAAACTTTGGTTGATAGAATATTGAATGGAAGATTGCTTCTCAACTTGTCGCAACTATGATGATTGTGATGAACATTCAACTACCTCATTGCTATAAATAGAAATGTAGTGAAAGCAGTTCATCAGTATTGATTGAGCTGCAGTCAAACCAACATGGATTTCAGCAAGTAGATGGATCCTTTACGTCCAATTGTAAAAACCAGTTATGCGATACGACGAAGGATCAAATGCTAGAAAGGAGTAAAGCCTATAACGAAATTATGCCAAATGAAACGCTGAAGCCTATATATATTTTTTTTACAAGGGAAGGTGGAAAACGTTCAAGAACGCACCGAGAAGGGTCCGCACTTCTCGATAGTATGGGCATCTTAGCCGCATCACTACAATGACCCCGACATATACAATATTCAATTATACATTGCGTATAATTATACATTGTAGAAAATCATATTTGTCATTATAATAATGCCACCAAGGGACCAACTAAAAACCACCACCCTTTCTCCTTGGCATGATTCCCCCCGGAACCGCTTTCACATTACTTCAGGGGGTGCCGTTCTTTGGTCGTGCCTCGGCCTTCATCTTTTGTGCCAGCTTGGTCTTCTCCTGGTGAACTAGGCTTCTTTTCGGACCTGTCCAGCTACGATGCTACCAAGAGGCTTCTTCACCGAGGCTGCCTCTCTGAACGGGGTCCTCCCTCTTTTCCAGCGCAGAGATAGCATTGTGGTCTGATGTTGCATGCAACAGCTCTTTGCCCCTCTTCGCCGCATCTCTAGCAACATTTTGTCCGATCTGGACCTTCGCATTTCGCTGCCAGATGGCCGTAGCCATGAAAGCGATAACACCTCGTGGACTCCGTCTTCTTGCGGACCCTACAAGAAACCCACCCCACCTTCAGGTGTCCTGTTCGAGTTAGTCTTGCGGCCAACTCCTCACTCATCTCCACAAAAGCATTCAGACTTCCCTGTAGGCATTTTTCGTCATGCAGACTCTGACGTCTCCCAGCTGGTCCTCTCTGAAGTGTTTCTTGAGAGCGTCCTTAATCTCCCCTTCCTCCGTCGTTTCGTCCAGATCAAGGATCTCTACTTCGGTGAGGGGGACAAGCTCGTGCACGTTTCCGGCTTCTCCGACTACTTCCTTGATGGCAGATGACAGTTTGGTCCTGCCCTCTGCCTCGCTTCGCACCTCAATGAGGACGTCGCCGCTCCTTGTCTGCCTCACACCCTCGATTTTCACAAACGCTCACAAAAAGCATTACAGTACCTCTGAACCTATTCGTATTAGCAATAATACCAAGTACAAGTACATAAATGCGAAATTGTTTCCACACATATGATACTCTAAAGGTGGTGGTTCTCTATCCCAATTTCAGGAAGTGACCTTACAGGCTGCAGGAAACGAGTATTATACCAATGAAATTCCCTTAATTACGAAGGAACTACGTAATGCAGGTTTTATATACATACGTTAAGTAACTATACATCCACCATCACCACCATCTCCATCAGCACCACCTCCACCAGCACCACCTCCACCACCACCACCTCCACTACCACCACCACCGTCACCATCACCGTTGCTACCACCTCCATCTTCACTTTAGCCACATCTACAAGCGCGCTGCTATATAAACTATGATATCATTGATATAATGCCATTCACTCCATATGTAGCTTCAAGATGACTTCTTTTTGTCAAGATTGGAGTCTAAATTGGAAGAAGATCTGGAACATGATGATGATAAAAAAGCTGTTGATGATGTTGATTGTAATAAAGAGGAGAAGGAGAAGATGAAGGAGGTATCAAAGTACACTTCTCGAGGGTTTAATGCGAAAGAAAAACAAGTGTGTCAAATTCAAGAATAAAGACAATGAAAATCCAAGTGCACGAGCGCGTGCGAAACCAGTGCATATGAATATGTACAAAAGGTCTTAACAACAGCAAAACCCGCTGGGTGCCCCAGAATTCTTATCAAGCAGAAATGAAAAGTTGATTGAGAAATTCAACGCAAAATCAACAGAGCGCTTCGATTTCGACACTTATAAGTAGCAGGTCAAATCTCTCAACATTTTCAACATGTGAAAGTGGACCTATTGCTGGATCTTTTATGGACAAATCACGTTTAAATTAAGGACCTGGTGTCAATCGTGCACTCGACTCAACGAATTTTCAACTGCCTCAATTGAAAATGGAAGTTGTAAGCCTCATTCAGCTAGTAATGCTGATCGCGAAATGTTGGAAAAGATTTTCAAATATTACAGATAAGTCGAAATTGTTACAGACACAGACTCAGCTTATGCAAGACCAGTTTTTTCCATGAAATGCGGAAACTAACATCCTAGAGCAGTAATACATTCCAGAAAGCTTGATAAACAAAACGAAAATATAAATTTCCCCTTAACAAATATCAAAGAATTTTTAGCTTCATCACTCCTGATGAAACAGGTATCTCGTCTTAGACTAAAAAACGCTCCATTTTATTTTTCAAAATTAATTCAAAAAGTTTGAGGGCAATAGCAAAGTTGAAAATTTTCTATCTGGATAACTTTTTGATTATGGCAAAGACTTTACTAGAGATGAAACAAAAGCTCCTTTTAGTTTTCACTGCGTTAAAAGAAGCAGGACTAACTTTAAACCCTATCTAAATGTCAATCCCTTTAAAATAAAGTACAATATTTAGGGTTCACTCTTTCAAAAGAAGGCCTAGAACCTTCAGAAGCGAAAATCGAATATTGTTCTAACTTCTTTATTATAGCGGTTAAAAATAAGAAATAAACGCGACTTGTCTCTTTGCATGACAAAAAATTCTGCTGCGAGTTCTCACCTCTTTTTCAACTTCACATTCTATAGGTTTACAATTCGATTTATCATCTACTTCCCAGATGATTACTTTTTTGATCGCTTTCTCCTGCGAATCCTGAACTTCGCTTGTATTGTTTTGAGTTTCTGAAGTATGAATGCGTTGCATCGGTCGTTTAAAATTACCTTCTTTCGCTCATAGAACAACAACTCTAGGTTTTGCTTACGGCCAATCAATAGATTTTCGATTATCATAACCAATGAGAACTATGTCTCCCAACTTTAGTTTATGCTACTCTTATACATTCCCTCTAGAGATTAGTTGACTCAAGTATTCTTTGCAAAATCTATTTCTGAAATGTTCCATTATCTCTTGTGTACGTTCAAATTTAGAATTTAAATCAACTTTATTGAGTGCGTCAAGATCAGGAGTTTCCGATTCTCTGAAATATACTTTAAATATACTGGGCCTACAAAATCGACACGCGTGACGTCAAATACGGCTGCATCTTTCACACGGTGAACAAGCAAAGGAGCTGGATTTACTTTCATCGGCTTAAAATTCTCTCTTTTATATAGCACACATTTAGAAATAACTGCTCGTACAGTTTTTCGCATTGACAGTATCCAGTAGTTTTCTCTTAATTGAACCAATACAGTTCGCACATCAGCATGGCACATATTCTCGTGAGTATCATGGAATATCAATTCCACAACTTTGTGTTTATGATCTAGCAATATAGGGTACAAAAAACGAAAACTGTCATTACGTTAAATGATTTTTGTTTTCACGGGCAATAGACCATCTTCGCACATAAAAACTTGTAACGATGCTAACTTTGGATAGATTACCTTTTTTGTTTTCAATCTTAAGTTTGGAATCTTTAAACCTTAGCATAATAGCATATGCTTCCTCGCATCACAGAAAGTATGTGAAGATATTTTACCTGTATCAAGCTTTCTGTGAAATTCAATATCATTAACAATAATTTAGGTAGCAAAGTTACTGAAGAAGTGAACCCAATAGGAACAAATATTTTGTGCCTAAGAGAAAGAATTGTTCGCTTGGAAACCTTTTTAATGTTCCGTTTTTCAAAAATTGTTGAATTAATGGAAATTGTATCACGAGCTTTATTAAACAAAACAACCAGTACCTTCCTTGTTTCTTTTTCAGTCGAGGCGTGGGTAAACTCCATACTCTTAATTCAAAACTGCGTTTCGACATTTTGTCCTTCGCTTCTGATATAAATGGATTTAATTCTTCTGCCGATTTGAGATTGTGGAAGTGATACTGTAGCAGAACGAACATTAATTAAACTGAAAGAATACTACCTTTTTTATGACATGAGACGTAATGTGAAATAACATATTTACTCGTGTTTACAATGCCTTTTAACAAAACAAAAACAGGACGACAAGCAGGGGTACTAGATCCCATTCCACCCGGAGAGATACCCTTCACTATCATAAATGTTGATCACGAAGGACCTTTACCAACTAATCTTAAAAAAAAGTCAATGTGGCTTGGTAATAACTGATAATCTCACAAAATTTCTCATTATGAAATGCCAAAAGACGTATAAGCGGAAGCTATAGTATGGGCACTTAAAGACATGATTCTAGACTTCGGAGCACCTGCTGGAATCGTCTGTGATAGAGGTACATGCTTCACTTATCAAGAATTCCACAAATTATGCCAAAAATACGCATATTAAACACACCCTAGACTCAACTCGTTACCCTCAAGCTAATGGGCTGGTAAAAAAGAATAACACTACCCTGATGCCAGTAATCTTAGCTATCATCCTCCATACCAAAGGTCGTGATTTTTTTTCGTAGAGGAGGTGAGAATGCATTTGCGCACTGAGTGGTGGACTCAGCCTAAAAACGGTAATACCCACGAAACCCACCGCCTCTTCCTGCCAACCCATGTCCTCGGACAGCTTATCGCATTACTTCAAGGAAATGGCGGTAAGGCCAGTAAGCCGTGCTTCGGCTACCGATTTTGGTTAGGTGTATTCGGTTAGGAAGCGCGTCCTTGAGACTTTTTCATCGAAGTTGCCTCTCGGAACGCCCTGCACCTTATCGTCCCCGGCTGATGATCTGTCCGGAGCTCTCCTTCTATTGCAGCGCAGAGGAAGCACTGCTCTTTGCCGCATTTTCAGCAGGCCGTTCTCCGGTCACAGCCCCTGCCAGCCGCCGCCACATGGCCGTAGCCTAGGTAGCGGTAGCACCGTAAAACCTCCGTCCTCTTCCTGACGTGGCAGGACACCAAACCCACTTTCAGGTGTCCCGTGCGCACCAGTCTCGTCGCGAGTTTTTCTGTCATCTCAACGTATGCCTTCAGATTTCCTGTGAAGGCTTTTCTCGTGAGGCTGACTTTAACCTTACCTGTGGTCTCAACGAAGTGCTTCTTAACAGCCTCCTGGATATCTTGCACCTCCGTGGTTGTGTCTAGATTAAGAACGTCGTCCTCGTCACGGGGGACGAGCTTGCGCACGCTGCTCGCGGCTCCAACTGCCTTCTTAGTGGCAGCAGACAGCTTAGCTCTGCCATCTGCTGCCTGTCCTAACTCAACTAAGACCTCTCCTCTGCGAGTTTCCTTGACACCGTTGATTTTAACACCAAGGGTGTCGGGTTTCACTTTTCGTTTGAGGTCCTTTAGCCCCTCCGCGTAGCTGCATCTCTCTGCAGGTTTTATAATTACCGCCTCGGGTCGAGCTCTCCTCTGCGACTCTTTCTTCTTCATGGGTGCGGGGGTAGCTGTTTTCGCCCCCACAACATTTCTCTTCGGAGTTGAGGATGCTACATCGGCAGGGCGCGTCCTTTTTATATACGGGCGAATTTGGTATGAATTGTTTGTTTTAAATGATCTAGAAGCAGTGGTGCAATCACGAGAGGGGCCCCTGGACTATTATCATGCGGAAAATGTAGCATTTTAGTGCACAGTGGATGCGTGAAGGAAGGAGACAAGGTAAAAAAGGGCCTAAAGAAGTGGTTTTGCCGTGCGTGCTCAACTTTGGCGTCCAACGAAATCGCTCAACGAGAAAGAAAAACTTTTTCTTCAATATAGACAATGGACACTGCCACCAATGACGTCAACAGGCCAGGATCACCCACAGCAACTCTGGAGCCCGGAGTCAACAAGGCTATAATAAAATCGGTAACAGAAGTGCAAGAGGCGCCACTTAAGCATATGACTGCTTTATTTGAAAAGTTTCAGAGTAAACTAGATATCTCCATTAGTAGCATGAAGGATAATATCATTCAAAACTCTCGATGCATAACCACGGTTGAAACAATTGCTGCAAGTGACGAAGAAACTCACTGAAAATAAATTGACTTCACAGCACACTGAGCTTCAAGCGGCGATAGGTATAAAAAAAGTGTCGACAAAAACTGAAGGCGGGGATTTGTTCGTACGTGCTCACAGTTTCAAAATCCGTTTTAATTAAAATCTTAGCTGCTCATTTTTTTGAGATATCGCAAAATCATTTTTTGTGCTTTTTTACAGATCAGAAGCGCATGTAGCGTGCATAAACTTATGCGATTCAATGTGTGTGTATGTGTTGTAAATTTTTTCTCTTTTTTCTCTGACTGGAAACCGGTAGAATTTGATTCAATTTTCGATCGTCAGAATTCAATTGAGTATACTATTTTCGACCGTCATGATTTTCCGGATCATCTGGATATTCAACTATCCGGATCACATTCGGTCTTAATGAATACGGATAATCAAGGCTCAACTGTGATACCACTCTTTGCTTTCCCAGGACCAACGGCGTGGACGTGCCGGTATATTGGTCCCACTTTTTTTGTATTTTCCTTATTTTTAATTTTTTTTTATTTTTTGACATTTTTTATTATTTATAGATATTAAATTTATTTTAACTTGTACTCATCTATTAGATTTATCTAATATTTTTGCGTGTGAATAAATAGAATTAAAAAAGAGGAATTAGTAAAAATTTATTTCATTTTTCGATCTAAAGGCGTCGTGAAGAAAATTCCACCACCGCTTCTTTCAATCTGCTTGAATACGAGGGATCGTGAATGAAATTTATTGTATAACGCGCCCAGAATTTCGAAAATTCTTTATGAATTGACTCGCCCGCTTTCTCTGACCATAGGCGCGAACCATATTTACCTAAAAAATGTAAACAGTGAGCAATGTGATCCAAAAGCACGTCGAATTTTAATGTTTCAGAAATTCCGATGCTCTGAAAAGCTTTATCCAACTCACTTAAGTGTTTATCTAAATCAGGCTCAATCTCTCTAGTGGAAAAACTACAGCATACAACTTTTTTCATAGCTTTTAGAGCAGAAACGAAAGGCAATAATCGTAGGCGGTCGATGTCCTCATATATTTCTGAATCAAGGAGCTCATCTGCCTTTTTGATGAGTTTACGACAGGCATTTCCCTCAAAAATCTGCCCTCGATCATTTTTCGGGATGGCTTTTTGTTTCATTGGCCACATTAGTGCCTTTTTTCATCCACTAGTGGGACTAAGCCGTCCCAAAATAGGTGACTGACGAACGCTTACAGTATGTATAATTCAGGTATGATACATTTCTGAATAGCATAAACGTTATCATCTTCCTCAAAAAGGGGTGAATTAATAGTACTATGGCAATCTTCAACGAATTTTTCATCTTTGCCCATGGAATAAAACCTCTTATAGTCAGCCTTCAAATCTCCATACGTTTTTAGTTCAACACATTCATTACCTATTCGTCGAAAATCTTCATCATCACACATATCATCGTTCAAATCCTTCCTAATATCTCCTGATATGGAACCAAAAAAATGTACTTGACAACGAATTTAGAAAATTTACATTCTGAAGATGTGCAAAATTGATTTTTTATCAAAACTTTTCTCTCCATGAGCATAAAAAATGATGCGATATCTCAAAAAAATGAGCAGCTAAGATTTTCATTCAAACGGATTTTAAAACTGTGGGCACGTACGAACAAATCCCCGCCTTCAGTTATTGTCGACACTTTTTTTATACCTATCGCAGCTTGAAGCTTAGTGTGCCAGGTGGCGTACTTGGAGGGCAAATGCAATTTCATGGAGCTGGCTTCTCTAGCTAATGTCTTAGAAATTCATGGTCTGCCTTTCAAACAGGGGGAGGACCTTTCAGCTGTTATGAATGGAATCGCGGCCATTTTGGAGGTCCCTTACTCCAAAGAGGGTCTTATTTTCATTTTTAGAACACGACCCTATGAATTGCATGCCTCAGGTCTGTCCCGACCTCCGATTATAATCGCGAAATTTAGTCAGCAAGAGATTTGTTTTCGTCTTATTGAGAAACGCAAGAAGAAGCGTGATTTTTGTACAAAAAACATTGGCTGTTCTGGTGGGGAGGAATGCATCCTTTATATCAGAGAAACTTTAACCAAATACAAAAGGTATTATATATAAAGACGCATTAAACTTGAAAAGATCTTCAAGATCTTGATAGATTTCGCTAGCAATAACTGTATGGACGTAGGATCATTTTTAAGAACTATATCCTCATTCTAAGTAAATATACTGTTTTAAAGAACTTTATTTTGGTTTTTTACTACTCGTTTTTGGATTCTACCTGTTTCTACTTATTTCTATTTATATGTATTCTGCTTGGCATATTTTGGGTAGTGGTAAATCCAATCGTTACCGGGAGGTATTTACTACAATTTACTATTGAGTCAGGTGGAAAGGTATGTTTTATTTTTTATGAAAAGGTATTTTTCACCCAGGCGTATACCCTAATAGCACGGAACGTTCCCGGAACGTTCCAGGAACGTTCCATGGGAACTTTCGGAACGTTCCAGGGAGGTGTAAAATGTCCGCCGCTTGGGAACATTCCCAAGTTGTTAAAAACAACAACAATGGAAGGTTCCCCTCAGGTCCCAGTTGAACGTTCCTGGAACGTTCCACTGGAACGTTCCCAAGGGCGGACATTTTACACGTGCCGGAGAACGCTCCTGGAACTTTCCAGTGGAACGTTCCGAAGGTGCCCGCGGAACGTTCCAGGAACGTTCCCGGAACGTTCCGTGCTATTGGGGTATCTCTTATTTCATTTCATTTTTGCAAATTCACGGTATGGCTCCTCACACTGCATGTACTACAGATTTTCGGTTTATATGTGTCCTCTTTCGAGTATTCTGGCTTGATTTGGTTATTAACTGTTACTATAACTCTGTAATTTACTACGAGCTTCGTTTTCTGGAAAATAGGGATAAAGTTCCGAAAAGCGCTTACCTCCGATTAATTTGAAACTCCGTATACCTATGTATTTTGACGCGCTGATCACGAATATGATAGTAAAAATACCCGCAAATTTGATTTTTGAGGTCAAAACCCCAAAAAACTATAAAATTCCGTTTATTACAGTAAATAAAAGAAATTTACAAAAAAGTTTTAAACAAAAGTTGTAGATCTTTTAAAAATACATAATTTATGTTGAATACGTTTTTACCCTACGACTGATAGTTTTCGAGAAAATAGACGATGAATATGAAAAATCACAGAAATACTGCAAAATGTTCAGCGGTGCGATTTAAGGTGTATGAAAAATTCCTGGAAGGATGGGTGGACATTAAATATTAAAAATCACAGAAATACTGCACAATAAAAATTAATGCTAAAACAAATGGGTTAATCGCAAAAGATATGTTTCCACGAAACATTTGGGAACAAGTGGGGATGGTATGCGCTCTACGTTATTTCTGTGACCAGACACAGGGTTGCCTTCTACCACCTAAATTATTTCTGTGGCCAGTCATAGGGGTGCTAACTGTAGTAACACTTACTTCTAATTATAATAACATAATACTTACTGGAGATTTCAACACAAATTCAAATTCGAATACTAATCTAACTAAACATTTGAAATCTGTAATTTACTCTGCGGGACTTTCTACAGTGCTACATGATTCCACTCATCGCTCTAATTTTACCAGTACACGCACAAACAAATAACAAATTTTCTAGATACTAATAAATTATTAGATCCTATGCAATCGGGCTTCATAGCCAAACATAGCACAATCACAGCATCCCTTAAAATCACTACTGATGTTAAGGTGGCAATCGATAAAAAGGAGATTACGGTTGTGGTACTTCTTGATTTTTCTAAGGCTTTTGACACGGTGAACCACAGTTTACTTTTACAAAAACTCAAATCTTGCGAAATGTCCAATTCAGTAATAAAGTGGTTTGCCTCCTAAATCCAGCCTTTTCTCTCTATTGTGTTTACTCTTAGGAATATTGTACATAAATCTAATGCATGCATTGAGGGAACACTCGACTTTCAAGTTAAGGACATTAGTAACGTCATCATGCACTAAACAACCGTAATCAAAAAGGGGAAGGAAGCTTTTTACGAGAAAAAT
Organism: Andricus quercusramuli; assembly: GCA_932178445.1. Classification (NCBI taxonomy): domain Eukaryota; kingdom Metazoa; phylum Arthropoda; class Insecta; order Hymenoptera; family Cynipidae; genus Andricus; species Andricus quercusramuli. The sequence continues at coordinate 413,337 of CAKNXH010064085.1, forward strand.
TCGAGTGGAGGTGGGAAACGAATTTTTGATCCTATTCAGTTGCTGAAGGATTCTAAAAGTTTTCCTAAATATTACAAAATTAACTCATTCCAAAACAATATTCGACTTATTATCAGGTCCAGATTCGAAATCGACTCCACGAATGGGTTGTTAAGTCCTTTAACCTATAATGGATATAGGCTTGCTAGTTTCTCAGAAGAGGGCGATGTTGAAGGCTCTATGACAATTGCCTTTGTTTTACTAGGGTTAAAAACTAATCCATTCTCCTCAGCTCAATGGGTCACACAGTCAATATCTTCGTGTACCAAACTAAGCAATCGATCCAGAGAGGAAATAGGTACCAAAATGTATGATTTAAAATCAACCACGTATTTATAGTAATTACAGTATTTAATTACACCTTCAAGATCAGAAGTATTTAGATTGAATAAGAAAGGGGCAATGATGGAACTTTGAGCGATACCCCTGCTGACCCCGACCTAGTCCGATGACTTCTCCTTGCTAGTAGTCTAAAATCAGTAGTAAATCTTAGTGACGCCAAAATAGTGTTATGTCCTGCACGAAAGCCGGACTGTAGGGGATAAATAAGTAAATAAGGTTGTTGGAATTTATGTCATCTATTAACTGGTGATGAAAAATCCGTTCGAGTGGAGTAGTGATTATATGGCTGAAAACTTTTGGTTTTAGTCGAATAACAGCTACTTTCCATGGATCAGAGAATATTCCAATCTGAACGGAGGAATTGTAAATTTGTAGGACAGGAGAAATAATCGGAAGTGATAAGCTGATCATTTTAATGGAAATCCCATCAATCCCTATTGCATTGGATTTGACCTCATTTAGCTCTTGCAAGAAAAATTCCGGGGAGATGTTAGAAAAGAAAAAGTTAGTGTCATTAAAATTAGGTAATTTTGTTTTCACATTTGTTTCAAACCCAAATTAAGTTCACGCGAAACGCGATATCGAGTTGAAAATTCGGGAAACTAGATATGAAGCACTAAGAAACGCGAGTCTGGTCCGTTATAATTGTAAAAGAAAATATATTCCAAACAATTTTTTTTGCTATTTTCATAATTATAACAATTTAGGACCGCACCAGCGCTTCCTAGTGCTTCATATTAAGTTTCCCAAATTTTCAACTTCGTATCGCATTTCGGGTCTATATTAATTTGTGTAGACGGGAGTTGTTGAAAAAAATGTCGGTAAAGTATGTCGCTAAGTATTATATGGCTTTGAGAGACTGAAATGAATTAAACTATCTGATAATAGTGAATAGCTCATCAATTTCAAGAAATCTTGAAACTTATAAATGATTATTTGATAGCGTCATCAGCCTTCTAATTTCTTCTTTCAGAGCTGCTACATTAGCTTGCAACTCTTCGATCAGGTTATTTTTTTCATCATTCTCACGCTGTAGCTTATCTATAGTTGCATCTTTGTCTATTCTTAATTCTTCTAGTAGCTCGCCAGTAGAAGGACGTTTTGCAGGATCCTTTTGGAGAAGTCGACTCACTACAACAGCCTGAAAAAGATCGTTCTTTTTTTAACTGCACACATGTCATTTTAATGTTATTGAATTCTTTAATTAAAACTAGAATATCATCTTAACACAATCACCAGTGTCCTCCCATCTCAGGGTCGCCAGACGTGGCCATATGTGAGGTCCATCAAGCTAGCACCTCCACAATAGAAATTCCCAAATTTTCTGGTATCAGAATTTCGGGCTTTTTTTGGGCTGTATCGCCGATTTCAGGGCTCAACTACTTTTTTTTGAAAATTAAAATTTTGTGTGGAGGTGCTGGCTTGAATCAAGCCAGCACCTCCACTACATAAAAATTTGAAAAAATTAAAAATCAAAGACGACAGTATTTTGGGCTTATCTGCTTGGTTCCAAGGGGGTTGATTTTCACGTTAAGGGTTGGAGCCCAAAAATCGGTGTTGGTATTTTTGAAGAGCCCAAAAATCAGACACTCTATTCACACTGTGACATTCAAAAGAGATAATTTTTTGAGAAAGTCATATCTGCTGGGTGTCAGGGGGTTGATTTTCACGTTAGGGGTTGGAGCCCAAAAATCGGTGTTGGTATTTTTGAGGAGCCCAAAAATCAGAGACTCTATTCACACTGTGAAATTCTAAAAAAGATCATTTTTTGAGAAAGTTATATCTGCTTGGTTCCAAGGGGGTTGATTTTCACGTTAAGGGTTGGAGCCCAAAAATCGGTGTTGGTATTTTTGAAGAGCCCAAAAATCAGACACTCTATTCACACTGTGACATTCAAAAGAGATAATTTTTTGAGAAAGTCATATCTGCTGGGTGTCAAGGGGGTTGATTTTCACGTTAGGGGTTGGAGCCCAAAAATCGGTGTTGGTATTTTTGAAGAGCCCAAAAATCAGAGACTCTATTCACACTGAAATTCTAAAAAAGATCATTTTTTGAGAAAGTCATATCTGCTGGGTGCCAAGGGGGTTCATTTTGAGGTTAAGGGTTGGAGCCCAAAAATCGGTCATCAATCATTTAAGGGTCATTTTCACATAATTGAGAATTTCATGTCTGTGAGACATATCGCAGTATCTTCAGGAATTTTTCTGAACGAGCTCAAATTAAAAAAAAAACTGTTACATATCATTATAATAAATAACGATATTATTTAATTTTGAGAAGTGAAATAGTACTGGATTTATACTTATTAAAATCCAACTTCTTTTTATCATTTTCACTAATCTCAGGAAAATATATTTCATTGCAATTTTTGCATTCCCTTCAGGTGACAGATGAAATTCTTACATGAGATTAATGTCGTAGGGCTCAAAATGCCTTGTGGAATTCTCTACTAATCTTTGGCACGTTTTTCTTTGCAAAATTTTATTTAGGGACTGTATGAATGTTATTTTTATGAACAAAATTTTTCTTTCATAAAACTTTTTGAATGAGAACGAATCAAAGAATTTCGAAGTAAATCTTTCAAGAAATAAGATGAGCCCTAGAATCTTAGGATTTAATCAGAATTGCAAATCTTATCTAAACAAGATAGATCAAGATAGATAGAGTCCCTGATTTTTGGTCTCTTCAAAAATACCAACACTGATTTTTGGGCTCCAACCCTTAACGTGAAAATCAACCCCCTTGGAACCCAGCAGATATAACTTTCTCAAAAAATGATGTTTTTTAGAATTTCACAGTGTGAATCCTTAGTGCGTTATCAAAGCCACTTGAACGGATTGTACACAAACAAATAACCAATTTTCTAGATGCTAATAAATTATTAGACCCTATGTAATCGGGCTTCATAGCCAAACATAGCACATTCACAGCATCCCTTAAAATCACTACTGATGTTAAGGTGGCAATCGATAAAAAGTAGATTACGGTTGTGGCACTTTTTGATTTTTCTAAGGCTTCTGACACGTGAACCACAGTTTACTTTTAGAAAAACTCAAATCTTTCAAAATGTCCAATTCAGTAATAAAGTGGTTTGCCTCCTAAATCCAGCCTTTTCTCTCTATTGTGTTATGTGTTTACTCTTACGAATATTGTACATAAATCTAATGCATGCATTGAGGGAACACTCGACTTTCAAGTTAAGGACATCAGTAATGTCATCATACACTAAACAGAATATCTAGAATATCATACACTAAACTAGAATATCATCTTGACACGATTACCAGTGGCCTCCCATATCAGGGTCGCGAGACGTGGCCATATGTGTGATTGACTGCGGTTCCACTGGGAGCCAGTAACATTTTCATGGATGACAGTTACTCCCAGTGGGATCCTGCGGTGGTTATTTAACCTACTTTTTAATTGTATCGCAAGCGTAAGGTCACTCACGTATTTTATACGGATGACCTGAAGATCTATGCTTCTGATGTAAGCCAACTTGAACGTGCTTCAAATATCGTCAAGGGGTAAACAGGGAGATAGGTATGGGCTTTGGATTCGACAAGTGTGCAAAGATTATTCTGGAGCAAGGAAAGATTACTGGCATTCCCGAGGGCCCTGAACTTGTGGATATAAGCGTTATTAGACATCTTGACACTGGAGAGACCTATACATACTACCTGGGCGTGCTTTGAAGCAGCATTCAGAACGTAACATCAGCGAGTGAGTCTCTCCGTAGCAGATACAAGCATCTTATTCGACAGATTTGGTCTTCAAACCTGTCGGCGTTGAACAAGGTATCTACGACTAACATGCTTGCGTCCCAGTTCTACTCTACTCGCCTGGGGTGATTCAATGGACGAAGAACAAACTCACAGCCCTTGATATCGGCACACGTGAGATCATGATATGCATAAGACCTTTCATGTCAATTCTTCCGTTTCGCGATTATACATTTCACGCCGTCAAGGCGGACGCGGACTTCTTAATCTCCAATGTCTTCATAACCAAATTGTTTTGAGTACAGCTTACATCGTTGCAAATGGCAGAGATCCTCTCCTAAAAAGGGTCAGGAAACACGAGATGGTTGGCAAAGGAGCGTTCCTTTACAAAGCCGTGGAGCAGGCGGCCGTGACTTCTAAAAGCCTAAGTAAAGAAAGCAGAGGTTCGGCAATTTTGCCAACAGCTACCCGTCAAGAAAATGAACGGAAACTTTCACACAAATGTAGAAGAGCAGTCCTTGTCGAAGGAGCAAACTTTTGCTTTCATCAGATCAACAGGATTTAATTCAGGTACAGAGGGTTTCATTTTCGCATGCCAGGATGGTGTCATTTCCACCTTAGTCTACCGTGACCGCATTTTACGTTGAAAAGATCTCAGCTATAGATGCAGAGCGTGGCATGCACATACTGAGTACCTAGAATACATACAGTCCGGGCTTCCCACTCCAGATAATGCTTGACTTCGTAGACTTCTCTCCAAAATGCCTCCTCCTCCTCTGGTTCGGTCAGGTGGTCGACAGCAACTGGAGCGTATCGGAAGATCGAGTTGGGTCAGAGAGAAACAGTTCATATTCACTGACCAGCCTCTCTCTCCGCTCTAGACTTCTCCAAGTGTCAGATAGTACCCGTCTTCTGCCAACAATATGCTGCCTGATAGTCAGCAGTTTTGACTTATTGAGTGTGTAATTATGGATCCGTAGATCGCCTGCGAACTGTCTAACCCCTAATTGTATTACGGCTTGCATCCGCCAGAGTTCTCGGTGCAACAGATACACTACAATTGATGGTCCAGAGGTCGGATTTTTCGGAAAAATCTCCACGAAGCATGCTGATGTTTCTCCTGGTCCTGAAGCATCGCTCTTCCCCTATTTGAAGCCTGCTCGCGGTGGAGCAGATGCTCCGCCTATACAACCCCTTTTCCGGAGAGGAGCGGCACGGTTTCGCTGCAGTTGGTTCGAAAAGTGTCGATCCCTCCACTCAAAAGTATTGAGATCTTGCCTGTCCTTTGTACTGATCCTTTCTTGATTGGCTCCTCAGTGGAAAATGCACTCTTCATGGATAGAAGCACCTGAGCGTACCATAAAGTAGAACTACGGTCATATTTCGAAATTTTTATCCCAAATAAGTGTATATAATTCATGTATTATGTGTAAAACGTCTTTTGACATTAATAAATAAATAATTGTTTATAACAAAAGCTTGCTATCACCACTTATGATTACTTTTTGGCATTTTTTTAGTACTTCTGTGGCAAAAAAGTAATTTTATTTGATTAAAAATGTGATTTTTTGTCATTTATAAATAGATAGTTTTTCAATAACTGTTTGTAATAATGTCTTCTAACGAATACTTTTTCTGCTTAATTCCATACTTACCACCAAGTCACTTGTAATAAGCAGAATTTCTGTAAATGGTTAATAAAGTTCTGTAACCATTTTTTCGCATCTAATATCAGGAAGTAATTGATTAGTTGAAAGTCATTACATATCAAATTTAATTCATTATTAAGAAAATCAGTAGATAAATAATGAATTAAATAGCAGTAATTAATTGAATGAATTATGGACTTTATGCATGAGTTTAAAGTTGTTTTCCATTTTCTTTTCTAAGTAAACACGCATTCGCACACACTCAAGAGATGAAGTTTTTATACAAGATAAGCATTATAGATTTCTAAGCTTGGTAAAATTTTCTGGAGTGACTGTATTTTTATGACCTGCGCAGCTGATGAAGTAAGTATGGAATTAAATGCAGGGAAAGTATTTATTAAAATAAATTGTTATAAAAAATTATAAAAAACTATTTTTTATTGATAAAAAATATATTTCACATTTTTAATGAATTTTTAATCAATGAAAATTACTTTTTTAATCACAAAAGTACTTAAAAGTGCTTATGACAAGATTTTGCTCTAAACAATTATTGAAAAAAATGTTTGTTCATTGACGAAAAAAAATATATCACGTTTTAATCAATTATAATTACTTTTTTGCCAGAAAAGTACTCAAAAAGTACTCAACAGTGGTTATGACAAGATTTTGTCATGAACAATTATTAATGAAAATATTTGTTTATGGATAAAGAAACATGTTACACATTTTCAATCAATTACAATCACTTTTTTGCCACATAAATACTAAAAAATGGCCGAAAACTAATCATCAGTGGTGATAGCAAGCTCTTGTTATAAACAATAATTTATTTATTGTTGACAAAAGACGTATTATGCATGATAAATGAATTATACACACTTATTTGGGATGAAAATGTCGAAATATGACCATAGTTCTACTTTACAGTACGCTCAGATGCCTCTATGCATGAAGAGTGCACTTTCCAAGGTCATACCTCGTGACCTATTAGAACTAGGATACTTGTTTTTTTAACTCTCAATAAATTTACCCCGCTTCCATTCATTCTGTAGGAAGTTTGTCGTGGGATCCACAGGAAACGACGTATTTTTCAAAAACACCACTTTGCCGTTTTTAGTCAAAAATGCAAAAAAAAAACTGAATTTTTGAAACCTTGCAATTCCCAAAATAATGGGACTAAAAGACTTTATTTTTTTCAAATGTACGCAGATTACTGTACACTCTATTTTATCCTGTGGTATCAACAACACAAACTGAACCTGACACGATTTATTTTGAAAAAAAACTAAACTCCACTTTTTTGCCCGCAAAAACAGACAAAAATGGCCAAACTTGAGGGGTCATAACTTATGCCGATTTTTGAGTTTTTGTTTGTTTAAATTTTTATAGAGCTACAAATAGCGAAAAAAATGTTGATTCGTTGAATTTTTCTTTTTAATTTCATGTGAAAATTTTTGTCATTGGCATCAGGCCTCAGGTTTGATGCACACAGGTCGGCGGAAGAAAAAAATATTTTTTGACATGTCAAGTTATTTGTTATAAATGAATATTTGCAAGAAATAGCCAGTATAATGGATTATGTTTTTGTGAAGTATATTCATGCATCGAAATCGCATTGATCTGTATCTCATTGCCTGTGAAGCTCATTGATGTATTTTTGTCATCTGACATAATTTGTTAAATTTAGCAAAAATCATTATAAACAAATGCATGATTTGAACAATTTTAGGCAGCAACGAACCGAATTTTCTTCCGATTGTCTTCAAATCCCATTGCCTGTGATGAACATTGATTTATTGTTGTCATCTGATATAATTTGTTAAATTTAACAACAATTATTGTGACCTACAGGTTATTTTGAACATCGTTTTTTCATTTTACCCCACTGTGCTTCGCAGCGATGAAAACTGTTTTCAACACAGTCCTTACAGCCGTTCTGGTTTCAGGGATCAGCTGGTCGAATAAATCTGTGCCGATTGCCGTCGTCTAGTGTCTGCCGTCAATCGGCGAAGGATGGATATCGGAAAATAAAAGTAGACGAGAAAATGTGGCTGTGGGATGAAGAGAAAGAGATGTTGAAGGAAGTAGGTGGGTGGGGGTAATGGAGGGTAGAGGAGTAGTGAAGGTGTTGTACTGGAACGTAGCATAGGTAAAGAAGAAGGATGAGGAATTCTGGAGGTTTATCCAGGAATTTGATGTTGTGGGACTGGTAGAGACGTGGGTAGAAAGAGAGGAATGGGATAGAATAGAGCCAAAGCTGCCAAGGGGGTGTAGGTGGAGACTCCAGGAGGCGGTCAGAGTGAAGAAGAAAAAAAGTGCTAGTGGGGGAATTGTAACGGGGGTTAGAGATGGATTAGAGCAGACATGCCCAACTCGGGGAAATTTCCTCCGGGAACACATGTTCCGAGTTCCCTAATCTATCTCCTAGAGAACGGGAGTGGTGGTAGACGCATGCGCGTGGTTGACGCGTACGTCACAGAGGAGAGATTCTCGCAAGCGTTTACCACCACTCCCGCTATCTAGGAGAAAGAGTAGGGAACTCGGAACATGTGTTCCCGGAGGAAATTTCCCCGAGTTGGGCATGTCTGGATTAGAGGAAGCAGTTCATGGAGAGGAAGAGGGGGAGGGAGTGAAAATGAGGGAAGTAAAAATAGGAGGGGTAACGTGTAAGTTTGTGACAGTGTACAGGAAGACTTGCTAGACGAAAGAGAGGAGGGTATGGTGGTACGGGGGGGGGGGTAATGCGAGGCTTGGGAGGGAAGGGGGCCTTAACAAGGAAGGGGAGAGCTTCGAAAGGAAATCTAAGGATAAGATAAAAAATAAGGAGCGGGAGATTCTAAGGGACTGAATGGAGGACGGAGGCTGGGCGCTGGCGAATGGTATGGCAACTAGGGACGAAGAGGGAGAATATACATAGGTAAGTGAGGTGGGGGGTATCGGTGATAGACTATGTGGTCATGAATATGCAAGAATGGGAGGGGACGGAAAAATTCGCAGTAGAGGTTAGAGTGGAATCAGACCATCAGCCATTAAGTCTGTGGATAAGAGGGGAGGGTGGTGGAAGACAAGGTGAAGAAGTCTCGATATGGGAGAGGGTGACCTGGACGAGGGAGGCGATAGAGGAGTATCAGGGGAGTCGATGGAAGAGATATGAGAGGATCTGAAAGAGAAGGTGAAAGAGTGTGTGCAAAAGAAGGTATTTAGAAAGAAGAAGAAAGGAATGGTGAAGCCGTTGTGGGATAATTAATGTAAAAAAATGAAAAGGAAGGTGAAGACGAAGTACAAGAAGTGGAAAGATCTGGAAGTGGAGTTAGGAAATGTTAAGACAGAAGGGGACGTCTGGAAGATAATAAATAGGTTTAGGAAGCGTAGTGTGGGGGTTGGCGAGAAGATAGGAAGTGAGGAGGGGAGGGAGTTTTTTAAAGAATCATTTCAGTGCTCAGATTCAAGGAAGAGAGATGACGGAAGCAGAAGAACGGGGGAGGCAGAGATGGAGGAGTTGAGTGACGAGTAGATAGACAAGCAGATAAGGAAGTTAAAAAGCTTAAAAGCAGCAGAGCTAGACGGTGTAGAGAACGAAGCATGGCTGTTTAGTACACAAGAGGTTAGGGCGAGGCTGAAGAAGGTAGTGAAGAAAGTATGGAGGGGGGAGTGATTCCCAGGAGGGTGGAGATAAGGGTGAATAGTGTCACTGTATAGGAAAGGAGACAGGGATAGACAGGAAAATTATAGAGGGATTATGCTAATGAATACGGCGTATAAAGTATACGCGATGGTGGCGGCGTAGAGGCTGCGGAAGAATGTCGAGGGGAAAGGAATATTTCCGGGGACTCTGGCGGGCTTTATGGCGGGTAGGAGTACTATCGACAATATCTACGTTCTGCAGCGCGTGGTGGATAGAGAATTAGCGAAGAAGGGGACGAGAGTGTACGCGTATTTTGTGGATCTCAAAGGCACGTTTTCTTCGGTGGATAGGGGGAGGTTGCGGGAGGCGATGGAGGATAGAGGAGCAGAGAAAGGCCTGATCGAGAGGGTAAGGGAGATATATGAAGGGACCAAAGATAAGATAAGAGGAGGGTAGAAGATTTCGGAGGGATTCTGGATGGATAGGGGGTTAAGGCAAGGGTGACCGCTTAGCTAAACGCTTTTCGCGATTTTAATTGCGGATATGGAAAGTAAGCTGGAGGCCGGGGTTGAAGAAGGAGTCAGGATAGGAGGGGTTAGAATTTAGTCACTAGCGTATGCAGATGACATAGTGTTGCTGGCAAGAAGCGAGGAGATCTTAAAGGATATGATGAAAAGGTTGAGAAGATACCTAGATAAGAAGGGGTTAGAGCTGAATGCGGGAAAGTCCAAGGTCATGGTGTTCAGAAAAGGAGAGGGAAGGGATAATGGAGGGGAGTGGGAGTGGAAGAGAAAGGCGGTGCAGGAGGTGGACGAGTTTGTGTACCTGGGCTTCGTGTTTCGGAGGAATGAGGGAGTGAATGGTCTCATAAAAGAGAGAGTGAGGATGGCAAATGTGGTGATGAGGCAGGTTTGGGGTTGGAAAAGAAGTTATTTGCAGATGATTTTGGCAGGAGAATTAAATTTCTTGACTCACTAGTGATGAGTGTCCTGTTGTACTCAAGATGGATGTTGAGAGGAGAGGTACTTTAGAATGAATGGACTGCAGATGGAGGAAGTGAGAAGGATGCACGAGGAAGGAAGGAAGGTATATGAGTTGGTTAAGAAAAACGGCATGGAGAGAGAGAGAGAAGACAGAAGGGTAAGAGAGAATAAGAGAGTCGAGGTTTAACGGGAACTTTGTGTGGATTATGCCTAAGGCAAGAGCGTAATATTTATGTGAGGAAGGAGGGAAAGGAGGTCAGGAGCTTATAGCGAGGATGAGAAGTAGGTGCATGGAGAGTTTGAATAGATTCTGGCTCTCTGGGGAGCAGAGGATGCGTAAACTGTGTGGGAAGGGGGAAGCAAGAGTGGAGCACTGGTGGGAGAAGTGCGTAGAAGTCGAAAGGAATGGGATAAGCATTGAGGTATTGATGCATGAAAAGGGGGACAAAAGGGCAGTAGCATAAGTGAAGGGAGTGTTGGGTAAGATGGAGAAGAAGAGAAGGAAGGAGGAAGAGGAATGGAAAAGAAAAGATTGGAAATAGGAGAGGAAGTAGATTTAAGTAATCTGTAAATATTGCTAATAGTAGATAAGTATTTGGTATTAGCCGCGGAAACAGAGTTTGACAATGCGAGGCAATGCGAGAAAGTAGGAACATGCGAGCGAGGCGAGGCGAAGCGAGGAAGGCAAGGCGATAAGAGCGTGCGGTCCTAGAGATAAGGTATGGATGGATGTTAGTTTTTAAGGGTTTAATATTGAGATAAAATTGTTGACGGATCAATAGAATTTAAATTCTATGCAATTTCTCATAAGTATTTTACAATCAAACAATTAATCATAACATTTGGAAATCTAACCTTAAAATATAACATTTTGCGATTTAATAAAAAGTCAATATAGTTTTACCTCAATATTTGCTTTATATTATGATAATAAGGGGATCACTTACCCGAAAAATGACGACAGACGGGAGATGACGACAATCGGCACAGATTTATTCGATCAGCTGATGTATGAAGCCAGAACCGCTGTGAGGAGTGTGATCAAAACGGTTTTTATCGCTGCGACATTACGGTGCTAATGCACGCGAAAATAATGCTGAACACTGTGATCGCAATGGTGGACGACGTGAAAGCCGTAAATGTGATTATCGCGCTTGATCACCGTGCAGCACTCGCGTGGTCACCGTGAAAACGTCACTTTCATATATTTTCGAGCATTCCGGAGCACTTCCCTCACGCGCGTGATCACCGTGAGTTATGTTTATAGTGAATTATGATTTTGTTGTCTCCGTGTAGGGTCTGTTTCTCAAGTTTTAACACCATGTAACCATGAAAAAACAGATGGACAGGGCGCAACGTAACCTCCCAGATAACAAAATGCGCGCACAGTGCGAGCGGTACCGCTCCCACGCGTGCGCATTAATCCTGCAGGCATGCCTTCACCACGCCACGCAGATGCCTTAAGGTAATTGGAAAAACACTTGTTTTTTTCTATTTGTGTCAAGTATTAGAAAAATATAAAAACTGAAAATTCATCGCTACTGAAATGAAGGCTATAAGCCTCGTAATTTCAGTAGCGATAAAAAGAAAAGCTTGGACTTGTGAAAGTAAAAAAAACACATGTCAGATCACAAGACCGTGATAAAAACACGTCGCACTGCACCATAAACAACTGATCATGAAAGACCTAATCTAACCAACAGAAACAAACGCCATGTTGAAGTTTATTCCAACCACGTTATCACGCGGGAACATTACAAACTTACTTTAATATAATAATGGTCAAATTAATTTTGAAACATTTGAAAAGTTGTAAAAGTAATTTCAATACATTATTTTTAAATGTGTAGTTTGTAAAAGTCAGTTTTTGAAATTAGTCTGTCAACATCAGTAAATTAAAAATACTTATAACATTTAAATTTATATTTCTGATGTTTTTCATATTTTTTTCTGAAGTAAATTGTTGACACTAATTATTTCTATAATAATAATAATTTACATTATTATTATTATCAAAAAATTGGTTTCTACAGTGCCACCTCCGAATAAGACCGTGCTCGGACTTGTAGGGGAATACAAATCCGAGAAATGAGTTACTAAGTAACTAAGCAATATTGATTGTATTATGAGTAAAGTAAAATGTTTATTCGAGGAAAAATACTCAATTTGTAATGTGCAAGATGTACTTAGCAGTATTTGACAAAATTTTATGTGATACTATTTTTTAGGATTGAATTAAAAAATTTTATTTTTTAACAAGGATTGCTGAATATGTTACTTTGTGTTACCTTTTTTCAGATGAGTAAACATTTTTATTAATATATTTGTATAAAAATGTATTAATATTAATAAGTATTAACAATAGATTAATGAAATTGATTACAATCAATTGAAATTTTCATTACTGTACTATTATTCAAAGCACAAATAAAGATCAAAACGCAATTTCCCCGAAAGGTCTCATTCGGAGGTTCGTCCCCGATTCTATGATTCAAGAAGTAGTGGGGGCAACTTTTGAGCGAAGATTAGGAGAAGCGGTCTTACTTGGAGAGGCCTTATTCATGGGGTGCACTGTAATAAAATTATATGTATAAATAGATGCCTATCTCAAAATGCGAGGCGTACGCCTCGCACATACGTGCCTCTCGCATTGTGCGACGCATAAGCCTCGCACGTACGTGCATAAAATGCGACGCATATGCACCATACCCTACACGCACTGCGTGCCTCGCATGCCGTGAGGGTAAGGTGCCTCGCACGATTGTTATCTGGGCTAAGGCCTGAATACCAAAGGTCTGTTTGACGCTTCGAGTTTTCTGATTATAATAAGTTAACACTACTTGCAACGGAGGCGGAGAGAACGAAGAATCTAGGCAGAGGTGAGCGGCTGCCACCTAGCCCGGACGATTATTTCTTCCCTGAATTAGCGTATGCCAACAAAAACCAGACTTTCTCGCTTATCTGGTAAAAATAACAATGGCACCATACCAAGCGGTGCCAACTCCTCTCTGGAAACTATAGCCAAAGCGTTGGTGAAGTTAATGGATCAACTACGCGCTAAAGCCTCCTCAAATGATAAATATGAATCAGGAAATGGTAATCGGAATAAAAATAATAATAATGAAAATAGTCCCAGTAAAAATAATGATTATAATCGTAATGCGAAGGGTTTGGTGCAGGCCCCAACTAAACCTGACTACACAAATGAGAGTTCACCTCCGAGAAAGAGTATCCAACCGAAGACTGAACAGCCCTGTTTCAATTGTCGTGGCGGTGATCCCGGTTGGAAAAAGTGTCGAAACTCGATGGGCCAAGTTTTGCCATAATTGCAGCAAGGGATATCATACTTGACTCTACACTCTCAAATTCGATTCTACAACCTGAATTGACTCAGAAATTACTTTCCGACACTCAAGCTGAATCCTTGAACATCCCGGCCTGCCCCCTCAGTAGAGGCGGACAGGTAGGGGTCTCAAAGGAGGTGTCTTAACGAAGACTTTAAAACACCAGTTCGAATCTCATAGTATGTAGACCCGCCCGCTCCAAGCGGGGCTCTGCAGGGGGTGTTTCTAATTTCCCTACCTTCTCGTGGGACAATTAATGAAACACGAAAAAAAAAACAAAAAGAATGGAGGGCCCGTTCCGGGACCCTCTTCCAACCCACCGCTACTGGTGGAAAGGCTCCTCAGGGGGCAGTCTACCATAAGCGGTGCGAACTTCTGGATCCCTTGCGGATCTGGACTACCGACTCTGTCTAGGGGCCCTGAATTAGTCTTTCTGTGATTCAAACTCTCACCACACGGTGTGGGGAAGCACAAATATCAATGACTAAGGCAGAGATTTAATTGAATACATAGCGGGCACAGAGCTGGAGATTCTGAATCGGGGTGATACTCCCAGATTCCAGACTAAAAATAGGAGTGAGGTTCTCGGTTTGACTCTATGTTCGGGTGTACTGAGGAGCAGGGTAGTGGGCTGGAGAGTCTCCGATGAGGAGTCTCTCTCGGACCACAAATATATCGTGTTTCGATTAACCCTAGGAAAACCGGTGGTTTCTAAGATCAAAAACCCCAGATATTCACTTTGGGACTCATATAAAGATCATCATCATTGATGAGTTGAAGCACGCTCCGGGTTTTCTGCGAATGGCTCTGACAACCTCATACGAGAATTATTGCCCTACAAGCACAATTAAGTCTAGGAATGGAGCAGAATGGTGGAATACTCAACTGGAGAGACTCCGTCAAAAGACGGCCCAGTGTGAATACAATGAAAATATGAGAAATTATAAGCAGGAAGATTGGAGGGGCTTCTGCGAGGAATCCAATAATATTCCGGAAACAGCGAGGCTCGACACGATCCTGGAAAAAAATTCGGAAGCTCGCCTCGGAATCATAAAGCTCGATAATAGTGAGTTTGCCGAAGACGAAGAAGCAACGCTTAATCACCTGATGGAAGTTCACTTCCCGGGTTTTCAACAAATCCGCACCGACCAAGAGGAGGAAGGCTGGGGCCAAGAGGTGGAACGGGCTAAATGGAATTTCGCCGCTAAGGTCGCTGATTACAAAAAGGTGGAATGGGCCGTAGGGTCCTTCTGCCACTTTACATAACCAGGGCGGATGGCATTTATCCAGCACTTTTTCAAAAAGGCCTGGATTTAGTCGTCCCTCCTCTGACGAAATTATTTAGGGAAAGTATAGCCCTTAAGCACGTGCCATCGGCATGGAAGGATGGCAGAGTGCCATTCATACCCAAACCTGGGAGGGAGGTTACACTGCTGCAAAAGATTTCCGACCAATCAGCTAAACATCTTTTATCCTGAAGACGTTGGAGAAGCTGGACGAGAGATATATTAGGGATGAGGTGCTCTTGGCCTCCCCGCTGCATAAAGGGCAGCATAATTTCAGGCAGGCTGCTCGGTAGAAACTGCGCTTCATGCTGTTGTGGCAAAATTGGAGCAGCAGTTGGAACAAAAGAGATATGCTGCGGGCACTTTCTTGGATATGGAGGGGGCTTTCAGTACTACTCCTCCAGAAGTCATCTGTCGAGAGGCTTTGAAATGTGAGTTTGGGAATTGTAAAATTAGGTTTTGTGGGATTTTGGGCTTTGTAGGCTTGGGATTTTGTGGAATTGTGTCTTGTGGAATTGGGTTTTGTAGGATTGGGGTTTGCTGGTTTGGGTTTTGTAGGCTTCAGGTTTGTGAGCTTGGGATGTGTGGGCTTGAGATTTGTGTTCTTGGGATTTGTGGGCTT
>CAKNXH010064085.1:437465-463158 GCA_932178445.1 Andricus quercusramuli
GGCTTGGGTGGATTTTTTACAAAAACAGGGGGATCACTGAAGAGGCGTGATGGGTCAGCAAGAAACTGTTGATTCTCCCTGATCCATCTCTCCCTCTTCTGTATCCTCCTCCTTGCGTCAGATAACAGCCTTATTTTGTCAACAATATGCTGCTTGATTGTCAGCAGCTTTGACTTGTTCAGTGTGTGATTCAAGGTCCTTAGTTCTTGGGCGAACTTTCGAACCCTTTCCGTGAACGGTTTACCAGATGTTATGTAGTCAATCACACATTGAACACGGGACGCATTCTGTCTTGCCCATCCAATTTTCTTGTTCAGTTGATGCAAGCGTCTTTTGGTCTTTTGATCCATCGTCGGTTTCAGCCTTCGATTTGAATCAGCCAAAGCTCTCGCAGCACCATAAACTGAGCAATTGATGGTCCAGAGGTCGGAATCTTGCGAGATATCTCGACGAAGGGAGGCATCCATTTCAGCCAGATCTTGGGGCTTAGGAGGAACTTGCATGTTGATGTTCCTCCTTGTACTGAAATTGCGATCATCTTCCAGAAGGTGCCTGGTTTCTGCGGTTGGTCTTAATGTCGTTTCATCTTCGTCTGCAGCTTGTTCAAGCAGCGGTTGAGGAAGCGCTCTGCGTACATATCCATTTTTACGGAGGTAGTCGGCTTGATTTCGCAAAGACTGATGCGAAACGTGTTGAAGCTCTGGGTGTTTCTCGCACCACAGAGTATGCATACGTGCCATAAAGCCTCCGCGAACAGGGATAATACTGGCATCGTAGCAGTCTAGCACGTCATTCTTAAGTTGATCCGTCCACTCAATGTGGGCGTTTCGCCGGTTCGTCGTCGTGTTTCCATCTAAATTATTTTCAGCACCCCGAACTCTAGCATGATCGGCATTGTTTGCCGATCCATTGTCGGGTGCTCTGCGCGTTCGATCGTTTTGAACCGCATCTACAACATTTTGGTGGTTTGTTGGTTTCATTGTTGTTCCCACGAGCAGCTAGGGAAAGGGTTTGTCAATCCTTGTAGAGCCCCGCATGCAAGGATAAGGCTGTACTCTGAGACGTCGCCCGGTATCCCAGAGTCACCGTTAAAGACACCTCACCCAGGTGCCATGCAGCTTTCGGCACGGTTCTCACACCTTCGCTTAGGGGTTATTCCTTCGGGACCATCCCTGGACAATTGTCCGCGACTGCTTATTAATTATTGTAACCATATTCAGCAGAAACCCTTGGTACGGGGACCCTCCATCCGCAACCCGAGGACGCGTTCGGTGGCTTTGTCATAAGCCCTCCGGTTCTATTCCAAGGGAATAGAAACCGAAACCGAAACCGAAGAGGAGCTGGAATCCTAGTTGCCTATCATGATAGAAAATGTGACCAACAGGGAATGGCTTTTTGACTTTAGATGGACCAGCGCAGAGTGAACCAGCCGAGCCAACACAAAAGCTGGACAGATCGGTATCGCCGAGCCCTGGCTGACCAGCAGGCAAACTCGGGAGCCTACGTTCCCCTGCCACCTAAACGGAAGGAGAGGAATCGCGGAGATTGCCGGAACGGAGCTAAGTGGCTGCCAGTCAACCAAGCTTCGATTGAGGACGCGCCTGAAACCACCGACCAGGCCACTCCTCAGGAAGAGGTTATCGAGGATCTCGATCTCCCCCAACAGCCTGATCAGGTCCTACCAGAATTGGAGGGTTATTTTTCGCCAGCCGATATCTCCACCTTGGAGAACGAGTAAATTCGAAGATGAGGCTTTCGTGAAACAAGCCATGTATTATGACTTACGTCATCGCGACCAGCAATTCAAGCTCGGTGATGAGGTTAAGAATTATAATAAAGTGCTATCAATGAAAGGAACCCATGCATCGGCCATGCTGGCTCCAAAGTTCAGTGGCCATGTAACCTTTTCTCTCAGGGGCCATACTGGTATCGTAGCACTCCAGTAATTCGTCCATCAGTCAATCCGTCCACTCAAAAATATTGAGATCTTGCCGGTCCATCGTATTGATTCTGTCTTGATTGCCCCCCCCCCCCAACTCTAGGGTAGTCGGCAATGTTCTCCGACCTAGGGGAGGAGTGGGCCACCATTAAGATGCCTTACGCCACTTCACCACAGTATTGGTCATTTCTTCCGCAGTCCGATCAGTCGGGAGGGGGTAGGCACCCTCTAACTCAGTATTCCCATAATAGGTCCCATCAATGAACAATGAATCCTCATTAAATAGGCTGTCTACGAACGGCCAAAGTATTATTTGAAACTGTGTGAGTTTGCACGACTACTACTCACCGAAAACTTAAATTATTAATTATTATATTGTTTGTTAAATTCAATTTACGTAACTAGATTAAATGGTTTAAGTTACGTAAAATTTAAAAATCGTTCGATGACACGATCTAGTAACCTGTCAGAACTTGGAGGTCAGGTTGAAGAACAACAACCATTATAATTGTCAGACCACTGGATTCGAGAAAAACAATTAATATTGACCCATTTGGTTAATTCCTTTTAAAAATCGAGAAAGCATCATGTACTGCCTGAGGCTATCAGGTTTGTAAATTATTTGAAAATATAAGATTAGCTTCTCAAATTAACAATCAAGTTCGCTCAACTTTTCCCTAGTCTATGGCAAATCCGTGAGGTTTTACTTTTAGGTAATTACGGTTGCCTATAGACAGGCTTCACCCGGGACTCACTGTTTACAATATATTAGTATAATAAATATAATGCTAGCAGGATGATTCATTATGATGAATTAAATTTTTAAATTTTAAAGCTTTTGCGGGTTTCAATCGTGTGCGAAACAATGAATGTTGCCGACGTTTCGTGAACATTGTAGTTCACTTCTTCAGGGCTGAAGTAAAACTGAAGTTTCATGTTATGTTGTTCTTCTATATGTAATCACTATGATGCCTGTGATTGGCCAGAGCCCCATGGACGGAAAGCCAAATCGGATTGGTCTTATATACATTGTCCCAATTGATTTTATTAGGGTGTTTTAAAATTTCTATTGCTTTTCTATGTTTTCTTGGAAAAATATTGTACGTTTTTGCGATGCTGGTTGTTTTGTCAAATAAGATGCTATGTCCTGTTTCGAACTTATGCTCAGCTAGTGCTGATTGCGTGAAATGTTTCAGCCTGACTTCACTCTCATGTTCCTTTATACGTTGGCTCACAGCCCTTACGGTTTCTCCAATATAGACTTTGCCGCAAGAACAAGGGATTTTATATACTCCCAGATCACTCAGAGGTGCCTTTTTATCTTTAGGGTTGTTTACAAGTTCTTCTATTTTCGCAGATGGCTTGAATATAGTTTGGATGTTGTGTTTTTTGAGAATTCCTCCTATTTGTTCGGTTATACCTTGAATGTAGGGTAGGATGGTGGTCGTTTCTCTCTCTCTTTCTTTAGTAGGTTGGGTTGACTTGTTTCTTTTAGTGTATTTTCTTATTGCTTTATTAATTTGTTTGTTTGAGTAATCGTTTTGTATTAGGATTTGTTTAACATTTTGTAGTTCCTTTTGTAAGTTGTCTTTATCTGTTATGGAGACAGCTCTGTATACAAAGGAGCTGATGACCGATTGCTTTTGAGATGGGTGGTGGTGGAAGGATGCATGCAGGTATCTGTTTGTATGGGTGGGTTATCTGTAAATTTCATATCCTAATGTGTCTATCACACACATAGAAAACTCTTTTGACTTCATCAGAAAGATACAAAAGATTCACATTCAATCCCAAGACATCCTAGTAAGTTTCGACGTAGTATCTTTCTTTACAAAAGTACCAACCTCTGATACAATCGATATTATTAAGTCCTTTGCAAAATTCCCCTTCAATCTCACACCTTTGATAGAACACTGTCTCACTAATACCCACTTCACTTTCAATAACCAATTCTAAGAACGAACCTCCGGAATTTTGGTGCCGTTACGTTGACGACACTTTTGTCATCTGAAGACATGGACTAGATGAACTACACAAGTTCTTCGATTTCATCAATCAGTTACACCCTAATATCAAGTGCACCACGGAAATTGAACAAAACGGAAAATTGCCTTTCTTGGATGTACTAGTCGACAAAAGATCTGATAACACATTAGGACATGAATTTTACAGAAAACTACCCATACAAACAGATACCTACATGCACTACAGTCTGCGATGGACTCCATACGACGATCCGGCAAAAGTCTCGTGCACTCTGAGGACACGGAGCGACCTAAAAACGACCGTCTTCTGCATTTCCCTCGCTATTGTCTTAGCATTTGATTGATACGCAGTGATGCTGTTCAGGCTATTAAACAGTGAAAACTTTGCACCTTCAAGAACACCGATGATCAGGACGACTAGCTTAGCAGAACATTCCGGTTATAATCGTCGCAAATCCCTTATAACGTCTTTAAACCTGTCTTTCTTTTCATTTTCCTTAACTGTGATGTTCTTATCGGTTGGTGCCGAAAATTCGATAACGAACATGGTTTGTTTCTCGAAGTCAAGGAGAACTATGTTATTCCTCGAGTGCACGACAGAACCAATTGTCGAGAATATGAAGTTCCGGTATCGGCGACACTTCTCATTTTCGACAATTGACTCTATTTTTCTGGGAGCGTTTAGCGGAGCGGTATCAGTGCTAATTCCGTGAGAGTGACAGAGGTGGTAATAAAGCACTCTCAGTGCCGCATTGTGCCTTTGGATGTACGTCGTTCTCACATGAGTTGGGAAACTAGATAGTGTGTGTTCTAGGTGCTCGTGGCATGCATGTCACGCTCTTTAGCTATCATCTAGAATGTCTTGGCTCAAAATGTGGCGACGGTATGCCGCAGTTGAAATGACACCGTCTTGACATGCCAAAATGGAAGCACCCCCAATGAATAGAGTACTACCGGGATGGCAAGCATGTTTGGTGCAGTTTCTTTGTTCCTCGCCAACAGTTCGGAGGACCAAAATCGTCGGATGAGATGGTTGTATCTGCTTCTATCGAGGAGATCAGATTCTTCGGGATGCCATTAGGTTTTCCTTGCTTGAAATTTACCTTGGCGAATTTTTTACCCAAACTCAATTCCAATCTCATCACTGTGCTCTTTGACAATCTCTAGAGCTTGATCTAGTTGACCTTTATTTTTAGAATAGATCTTGAGATCATCCATTTGAAATACATGAGTGACCTTATGCTTTCGAACTTCAGGATTGCCGCAGAAGTTTCCTTGGGAATCGCGAAGTGAGAGACAGTAGTGATAACGTGAGACAAAAGAGAAGAGGACTCATGGTGTCGCCCTGAAAGACACCTCTCTGAAAGGTGACGATGTTGGTTGTCACACGATGTTTTCCAGATGAACCTTTAAGCTCTCCAACAGACGGATGATATGTCTTTGGGAGATTGAATTGAAAGCTTTCCGGTAGTCAATCCAGGCCATCAATAGGTAGCGCTGGTAGGATGCTGCGTCTTTGCAGACATATCTATCGATGAGCAGATACTTCCGACATCCTGCTACGCCTTTCTTTGAGCCGCGTTGTTCATACATCTCTCTCTCTACACAGGTCTGATTGGCCGAACAGTCATATCATTTATGATAGCTGTGAATATCTTATGCAGCGTTTTCAGACAAGTTATTAGCCTATAATTCTCAAGGTCATACAAGTTGCCGATTTTCGAGAAGAGCACTGTGCGTCCTCCCACCGACCACCCCAGAATAGGCTCTTCTGAATTTAGATGAGGTGAAAATAAGGGCCAGATACTGGTGGATTGAAGGAAACTTCTTCCACCAGAAGATATTGATACCATCTGGTCCCGGAGCGAAATAGTTCTTTATGTCTCTTAATACTTTTTTCACCTCCTCGGTAGTGATAGGTGGGCATATCTCCTCAGATAGTACGAGGGCACTACACAGCTCCTTGAAGCTATGTATGTTATTTCAGTTTACATTTTCTCTGACCCACCTCTCCCTCCACTCAAAACTTCTCCTAGTATCAGATAGTACTTATATTCTGTCACCAATATGCTGCCTGATGATCAGCAGCTTTAGCTTGTGAAATTCCTGTCAGATTTTATGTAGTCAATTACACGAAGCTCGTCGTCCAGTTCAGCCAGATTTTTGGGCTTGAAAGAAACCTGGATGTTGATGTTTCTCCTAGTCCTAAAGCATCGCTCTTCCTCTATTGAATGCTTGCCCGCGGTTGGTATCAGTGTCGCCTCTCTTCATTTTTCTCTCTCTCTCTCTTTATATATTATTTTTATTATTATATATATATTTTTTATTATTATTTATTTTATTATATATTTTTCTTCGTCTGCTGTTGGTGTTTGCGCTCCCTCACACTGTATGGTGAGAGTTTGCGTCACATCCCAACAGCAGCGGAATCCTATTCTCCTGGCAGTGCTGAATTAGCGGCTCGACCTCTCTAGGAGGTGGGGACTTCCATGACTGCCATGCACAAGACAGTTTGCAATCAATTGAATAATTACACCAGCACACAAAAAATAAGAAGTGGGCGGTACTTTTGACTAAACCTATATATCCCTATGTATTTTGACGCGCTGAATCCGAATTCGGTGTCCGTTTTGCCCGTACACCCACAAAATCTTAAGCAAATGGCGAAAACCCATGAGAAACCGTGAAGGTCCACATCCATGTATCTAGAAGCTACTGCTTCCTCAAAGTTATCATTTTGTCTGGTTTTACTACTAAAGAAACGTTGTCTTATGAATATAGATTTTGCTGCTTGTACTTGCGACCAGGGCACCTCCACAAAGTGACGGTGGGCATGACGGCCATGACGGCACGATAGTCGATAACCCAGGGCTCCACTAAACTCACCTCCTCTTGCTGCCAACCCATGTCCTCGGAACCGCTTTTGCATTACTTCAAGGACATGGAGGTAAGGCCAAGAAGCTGTGCTTCGGCTTTCAACATTGGCTCAACGAGGTCGCCTCTCGGAGTGTCCTGCACCTCCTCGTCCCAGGCACATGATCTGTCCGGGGCTTGTTGTCTTCTGCGGCGCAGAGATAGCACTGAGGGGTGCTTCCGCACCCAGCAGCCCTATGGCCCTCCTTGCCGCACCTCCAACATGCCTTCGTCATGTCTGAACACCTGCAGCCCGCTGCCATGTGGCCAAAGCCTAGGCAGCGGTAACACTTCAAGGCCTCCGTCTTCTTCCGCACGCGACAGGATACCCATCCTACCTTGAGGTGTTCTGTGCGGAGAAGCCTTGCGGCAAGCTCCTCCTTCATCTCGACGAAGGCCTTTAGATTACCTCTGAAGGCCTTCTACGTCATACTGACCCTAATTTCGCCGCTTGCTGCTTCATTGAAGTGTTTACAAACAGCGGCCTCCACTTCTGCCGCATCGGTGGTAGTGACGAGGTCCAGGACCTCGACCTCCATGCGGCGGACGAGCTCGCGCACGCTACCCCCAGCACGGACCGCTCCTTTGATGGCCGCCGAAAATTTTGCTCTGTCATCCGCCTTTGGCCCTACCTCCACAAGAACCTCTCCGTTTCGGGTTTGCCTGACACCCTTGATTTTTACTCCAAGGATGTCCGGCTTCACATTTCGCTTGAGGTACCTGAGGACCTCCACGTAGCTCAAGCCTTCGGCCGGTCTTATAAGGACCGCCTCAGGGCGAGCTCGCCTTGTTGGCTTGGCCTGCTTTCCGTCAGTGGCAGGCTTCTCCTTCTCTTCTCCTCTTTTAGGCGTTAAGGTCACCGCAGTCGCAGCAGTGCGTGTACTCGGGCTCTTCTTCATAGGCTTCGAGGAAGAATTCGCCTCTATGGGACTCAGGGTGGACTCTCGTTCACACTTCCCTAGCTTGGGAGCGGGAGATTCCACGGCTTCTTCTGTCTGGGTCCCAGATTGGCTCATCTTCTTCTTCTGCGTTGTCTTCCTCCTTTCCTCTATCCTCGCTTTTTTGCCGGCCACCCACTCAACTTCTGTTGGCGCGAACAAAACCGGTAATCGGCTGTTATTATGGCCATTCTCAGCTTACTCGCCAGTTCCTGTGCTTCCTCCAGTCCATGCCTGTTTGGCATGAACATATTCCTCTTCGTATCAGAGAAATCCTGTATCCTTTCTGATGCATCTGTCAATTTTTCTACGACTACTCCAGCGTCTGTTAAAGCTTTTTCCGCCAACATGATATCTTGTTACGCCACAGTCTTCGCACATACTCCGGTTAAATTTTTTTTTATTCATCTCCATGCTGTTCCCACGAGTAGCTACGGAAATGTAAGCCCACCCCCGCAGAGCCCCGCATGCGGGGGTAAGGTCTGCATACTCTAAGAGGCAACCTGGTATTCTAGAGACACCGTTTGGAACACCACATCCTGGTGCCATGCAGTCTTCGGCTTCTAAATCCGTGGATGTGGACCTTCACGGGTTTTCATGGTTTTTCGCTATTTACTCAAAATTTGAAGGTGTGCGAGCAAAACAGACAACCGATTCGGCTTCAACGCGTCGGAATACACTGAAATAATGTGTGAAAAACTCATAAGAATACTTTCTAACCTTTACCAACGTCTATAAATGCGATTTTCAGCGATTTTTCACGGTTCTTCGCGATTTACTCAAGATTTTGGAGGTGTACGGTCAAAACGGATACCGAATCCGTATTCAGCGCGTCAAAATATATAGGAATATATAGGTGTAGTCAAAAGTACAGCTCACTTTTTATTTTTTGTGTGCCGGTGTTAATATCAGTTGCTCTTTTTCATAGGAAAGTTGGGGAAAATTATAGTTTTTGTATCTATTACACTATGTCTTTTATTCAATATTGTATTATCTGAACGAAATCGATCTGACAAAGTAACCATCCACAACGTAAATACCAAAAATTGTTAGTGAACCATATTATTGTTAAAAAATTAGGGCGTAAGTTCTGAGATGAGAAAATACTGAATAATAATAAGTGACATAGTGTGAGAGATTTGAAAAAACTAGAATTTTCTCCACTTTTCCTGGGAAAAGGCGCAAGTGAATGTTTATTAATTGTTTCAATAATTGCAAAGTTCTGCCTTCGATAAATTGTCACTTTTAATATTCATTAACTGCGTCATTAATCCGAGGGAATAGCAACTTTCAAGATTTACAAGGGGGAAACATTTTTTAAACAAATGAAAATTATCTGAATAATTGAAAACTGTCTCTCACAAAAAATATCACGCTTAGCATTTATTAAGTGCTTTATTAATTCAAGAAAGTCGCAACTTTTAAAGATATAAAAGGGAAAATAAATTATTTATACAAATACAAAATCTTTAAATAATTGCCAAATATGATTTAAAAAATATATTACTCTTAACCAAATATATTTAACAACAAATATTACTTTTGACTGTCATCAACTGTATCATTTATTCCAAATTGAGCTCAATTATAAAAAAAGAATTTTATAAATGAAGTATGTTTTACTTTTAAAATCTTACATGGTCTGAGTTGAAATCATCGTAAACCAGATTGGTTTTTATCTGTCCTAAATGAGCCTGAAATTATTCAAGGAAAATATATTTTGGAAAATAACCAAAAAATTTTGGCACCTTCTCAGGTTATCGTGGGTCGTTTCAGACCCATGGCATGTTAAAACGCTCAATTATCAATAAAAATATATGATAAAATTCTTGTACACTCTTGAACACTTCCCCTTCAAGGGCACACCATAAAGATTGCAATAAAATTTGAACAAATATTTTATTTTTAGTGATAAACACACCCACCTTCCAAAAATGCAGACATTTACTGAAAAATTCATAACTTTTCAACAAATTGAGATATTTGAATTTTTCAAATAGAATTGTAGAGCTTAAAAGCGCATTTTTACGAAAAAAATCACGAACTCGGTTGGAACAAAAGAAATGCTTGAGTTTCCGGTGTCAATTAGCGCTTTTTTTCGAAAAAGGAAATTTGAAGTTTCAAGAAATAACTCGTTATATGTCGGGGTCTGCATGAAAAGGGTCCTTATGGTCGGTATAGAGTTACGTATAGAGACAAATAATTGGACGAATTCCCCGCATTTCAGGCCCAAAATGAACCTCCTGAGTTGAAAAATGAGTCACTGGGGCATTTTTTAAGTTGGAACTTCAAAAAACCGTTTTTCGTGAAGAACGCATCTAAACTAGGCGAGTGCCATAAGCACACATGTTATATTTTGTCTCTGAACATGAGATATGCCTACTTCCGGTTACTAGCTGGATACCAGTATAGTCCAAAATTCACTTTAGGTCCCAGTATCATCCCCAACTCAAACTCAAAAATGATCATTTTGACCTCAACTTAGAAAAACGCGAATATCTTCTAAACTAGAACCAGCCATGAGGACCCTTTTCATGCGGACGCCCACATATTTCGAAGTATACGCATTTTATTTTTTTAGGAAATTAAACATATTAATGAAGAAAAAAAAACAATATGTTCACGCCTTAAATTCCATCATCTTACAATTATTCGTTGACTCGTTCCGTATGTGGACGAAGAATTCTTTAAAATTCAGTGGTTGTACGCTGCGCCATGCTATAAGACAGGCCTGCCCAAGCTGGGGAAAACTGCTCATTCACCACATGTTCGAGTTCCACCACCACGTCCCTCTTCACAGGTCAAGAGGCTTGCGGGGTGGTCGCTCTCGTGAAGTTGAATGACTAGAGGTCGGTGGTGGTGTTAAATTCCCATCTGGCAAATGAGCAGTTTTCCCCAGCTTGGGCAGGCCTGCTATAAGAGATGAAAAGTCAATATATGAATCAAAAAAGAAGAATCTTTCGACAATAATCATAAACTTCATAAAAATTCAAAAACTTACCTTAACGCTCAAAACGAGTTTGCACCGAAGTTAAAGTTATCGTGGGGCATTTCAGACCCAACGCGAACTTGATCTGCTCACTGCGAAGGCGAGGCCGTCGCTGGGGAAACGTGATTCAGCACAAAGGGTCCTCTAGTCCTGAAGTTTTTTTAGGTTGAGGATAGGTATTATTGGGGTGCACGGATTCTGAGTAATGAGAAAAAAGAAAAATGCCTTGGGTCTGAAACGACCCACGATAACCGAATAGGGTTAATTTGAGGTAAATTGTTTGAACAATTTTTTGCAAACTTTTATGCTATATTCAGAAAGCCGTCAACGAGCCTTAACACAAAGTAAGAAAACACATTTGTTTAATTATTTTCAGTAGATTTGTTCAAACCATTTTCTTTACAATGATAATCATATTTCTAGAACCCTAAATAAGCCGTGAATTATGATATCAGGTGAATTTGATGAAAAATCATTTTGAATACGTGTTTTTAGTAGATTTGTTTAAACCATTTTTTTACAGTGATTATTATATTCCTAGAACCCTAAATAAGCCGTGAATTATGATATAAGGTAAATTTGATGTAAAATCATTTTGAGTACGTTTTACAGTACTGATGTGCCAGTTTAACGTTAAATTAGCGGAAACACCATTTTTTACGAAAAAAAATGAAGCCCTAAAGGGAATTGTGGTTCAAATTAGCCCTAAATTATGTAATGGGAAAGAATTTAAAAACCTTGATTTTAGGTAAATTTGTTTAAATAATAATTGTTCCAACAAATTTTTTTTTAAACTTTTAGTCACATATTTAGAGATCCCTAAATGAGCCTTAACGTGCGGTGAAAAATAATAAATTGGTTTAAACATATTTAGTATACTTCTTTAAACAAAAATTGTTTAGAAATTTTTTTTTAATTTTGATGATCGTATTCCTAGATCCCAAAATGAGCCCTGCATTATCATAAAAGGTGAATTTCTTGTAAATCATTTCAGTGAAAATAAAAATTTGGACAGCCGATTACTGCAGAGATATTTTTAGGAAAAAAGGGTACAAAGAAGAGAAAATGTGAAGAAAATTGCCTGCAATAAAGTCAGCTTCAGCGGACAGTCGGTCTGGGTCAGGCACCGCAGTGGGGTAGTTCATAGCAGAATTACTAAGTAGATTACAAGAAAAGAATAAGCTTTCATAAAATATGCAGCAGATAAAGTAAAATAATCATTCACTTAGCCTCGCTGGCAGAAAGGTGATGACACTCTGCGTCGATTGAACCTACAGTGACCTTAGTCCTAGAGCCAGGAACTGTTTTTTTCGCGGTAATAGGCCCCCTGAATTTTTGTAAAGGATATTGTACAGAATGGTCGCCTGAATTTGACAGTATGAGGTGCTTTCGCGAATTTATGGTCGCTCGCTAGATATTGTTAATTAAACATTTTTACATTTCACATTTACTGTCTATTATAATGATGTTTAGGTAATTTACATTTTACATCATGCTGTATGTCATAAAATTATCGAAATTTGATCAAATTTGTTTTTGAAACTTTTTAGGTGTTATTAAAATCCACAATTTTTGTCCCGTGCAATTTTTCGTGTGCCTGATAATTTTGAAAGAAAACGCAACAAAAATTATAATCATCGATTTTTATGCATTCTTTATGTATATTTTGCAGATTTATCTTCAGAATTAATTTGATCATGATAACACCCATGAAATTTCTTTGGCACATTTTTGCATCTTGTTACATCCACAATTTTGAAAAATGTGATGTAATGCCTAACTAGGCGCAACCCACCTACCCCGCGTACACCAAGTCACCGCCATTAGCTATAAGGTGGCGCATTAGCGGGTTTCTCTGAGTTTAAACCTAACTGTGGCAACTATACTACAAAATTTCTCTGAACCCAATTAATCTTTGAAGCTTAACTAAGATTGAAGATACTGACCGCTTTTTTCAATCCTTTTTTGAATTTCTCATAACAGTATTACGGAGGTAATGCAGCATATTAAAATTAGATTTATTAATATTTTACAAAATTTTTATTTTTCTCAACCGACTCTAACCTTGTAACAATCGGAAGGTCATTTTTTTTTATGTTATATTTATTTTTTATTTTTTCTTATATTATATATTTTTCTACATTATTACAAGAAAATTAAAAAAATAAAAAGATTGAACAAAATCGGTTAATGTTTTCAATCCTAGCGGATCTTTAAAGATTTATTTCTTTTGCGTTAATGTTGTATATCTTAAATAAATTATTCGGGATACGAAAAAAAGACTCGGACAAATGTTTTCCCTCTACGGGTCCTTTAACAGATGAGAAAACAAAATGTGAAAATTTTAATAAATGTCGGCTACAATCAGGTTCAAAGTAAGATTTTCATGTCCCGAGCAAAAGGCGAAGTTAGTTTGGAAAAAGTGAGAGTGAGAGAGACCTTTATTGCTGATCATGTGAGGTTGGTAAGACCTGACCAATTATTTGTTTGTGGGTTTGCAGTTACTCACAATCCTATGGGGATTGCATCAATAATGTGCATCAAATGATTTATTACGAAGATAAAGAAAAGATAAACAGATATATAAAGTAAAAACTCACAATGAACTTTCTATTCCGGAAAGGGCAAGAGAAGTTGACTTGTCGATTGTATTTCCGATACGTCGTAGAGCAGCGACGGAACTACCGGATGTTTGAATGAATATACTTTTACGATTGAACGAAAGTAACTCAATTATATTGGTGAAAGGATGCACGATCACTGTTCCGTTGCAGAGTGATGCACGGTACGAAACAGCTACCGAATCCACTTTTTAGTTCATTTAAGGGGGTCATCCCGTGTGACAGCCTCATTTTTTAAGGTTTTTCCGAATTTTTTTGTAGCGAAATTAAAAAACACAGAGCTCCCAAATTTTGTCTATGTATTTTTTCAGTCTTTAGTAGTAACTCTGAATTTTTATATTCAAAAATATGATCTTGTTCGCGAGTTTTATTAAGTGAATGGCAACCATATAAAAAAAAGGTAGGTAAACAGTGACCATGATTCTGTCAGATTGGCTTATCCGAAATCAGAAAACAAAGTTGGATGTTAATCTATAGGTGGATGGCTATCGCCGGAACTAGGATTTTTTGAAAATTTCGAAAATTCAATTTTTTATATGCTTTTAAACATAAAGACCCAAAATTTCATGATTTTTTGCGACTATTTTTTTATCAAAAAAAAAAAAAAAGACGGTTCAATATTTTTTTTAAATCCTAGTTCCGGCGATGGCCGTATGCGTGCTGAATGTACCATTAAAATTTAAAAGCAATCGATTGAACCGTTTTTGAGGAATCATGGTCACCAGTTTAAAAAATGTAGTTTCGAGAAAAACGCGTTTGAAAGTTCGGGTGTTATAGCTGTTACTCCGCTGACTGTAAAGCCAAAACTAAGGAACCGTTACATTCAATTTGAGCTTCAGACTTTCAGAAAAGCAGTGCCCCTCTAAATATGCGTGCGTATATCTGCGTGTAAATAGAATCGGCGTGTGGTACAAATCCGAAAGTACACAATAGCTCTTGTTTTCCGCCCCGTCGAGCGGTCGGCCGCGCGCTCTAAACTGCTGTAACTTTTCAAAGACTTTGAATTTTGGAAAATCACTTAATTAGTATATTTTATACATAATCTAGATTGGATTTATGCAACAAAAGAAAATCGATTTTTTGAAATCGTCACACGGGATGACCCCCTTAACGAACGTATGACCAACGAACTTTATCCGGAAAGTGACTCATATTGACTTGTCGATTGTATCTCCGATATGTTGCAGAGCAGTGACGGAACTCTGCCGGATGTTTTATATTAATTTACTTAGACGAATAATCGCAAGACAATTCAAAGATGAATTCTTTCTTGAACGTATAACCGGCAGACTTTGTTCGGAAAGAAACTCGTACGATGACCGAAACTGTAGGGACTTTGTTCACAACTTGATATTTCGTTACTTGGTTCACGAAGAGTTAAAAGTACGCGACTGGCTCAGAGCGACTTGTAGATCGAAGTTGTCAGTATAACTGCTGGAAACGTAACACAATTAACAGGGATGACTCTGGGGTTTATGCATGATGGGTTCTCCATGTTAAGGATAGAGATGGTGAGTTTACGCCAAAAGTCACGGTATGGCACGTTCTTCCACAAATCAGCGGGATGTTATTTGATACTTTCGGTATTGAGTTTTGAAAGACTCAAGCGAGCAACTCATAGTCTCCCCTCGTGAAAAAAATACCAACTTTAGATCACAGTATAGGCAGGTATATTTTTGTTTCGGCAGTTTGAACCCCCAATATCCCATCATTATTAGGCTCATTACGAGTCAGTAGTCAGGACCATAACCATAATAACAGAAAGAGATGGCGAGATGGAGGGAGGGATCGAGTTCCATAAATATAGCGGCAACTGGTTGAAGCCTCCAGATCTCATAAATAATAATAATTCATCCCAGGTTCTTTAGGACTTTTAGGTATAGCTAGTCTGTTGACACAGACAGCTATCCTTATTTAAGAGAGAGAGAGAGAGAGTCGTGTCTATTTCAACGCCCTAAAATTGATGCAGATATAGGCTGACAGGTAGAAGACCAGAAAAAGACCAAGCGTGGTTTGAAACTGGTCTTAATGTGATCTTAAGTTGGTCTTTCTTTTCACGAGGGTCCGGACGCCGCGACTGTCAGTGATCGCGCCTCTCCACTCTTGACCTTTCATGAAGACAGATTCTACATGCTACATGTTGTATATTATCAGATGACTGACGTGTGAAATATATATTTAAAATTCCCTAATAGCACGGAACGTTCCCGGGATACGTAAGGTGTCCGCCGCTTGGGAAAGTTCCAGGAACGTTCCACTGGAACGTTCCAAACATAAATTAACGTTATTGTTATTATTATCATTAAAAAACGCGTAAACGGTAAGTGATAGGTCAAAATCGGTGTCAATTTATGATACGGATATTATATTATAGTGTAGTATCCCTCGTGAAAAGAAAGACCAACTTTAGATCACATTTAGACCAGTTTCAAACCACGTTTGGTCTTTTTCCGGTCTTTTACCTTTCAGACTATACCTACATCAATTTTAGGGCATTGAAATAGACACCACTCTCTCTGTTAAATAAGGATAGCTGTCTGTATCAACAGACTAGTTATACCTAAAAGTCCGAAAGAACCTGGGATGATTTATTATTATTTACGAGATCTAGAAGGCTTCAACCAGTTGCCGTTATACTTATGGAACTCTGTCCCTCCCTCCATCTCGTCATCTCTTTCTGTTAAAACTTACAAGAAAGAGCGCCTCCTTTACAATCTATGACTCGTGATGAGCCTAATAATGATGGGATATTGGGGGTTCAAACTGCCGGGACAAGAATATACCTGCCTATACTGTGATCTAAAGTTGGTCTTTCTTTTCACGAGGGATATGCGGTACTCAAAACTCAAAAAATAACATCCATTCTTACCTATCTCTTACGGTTTATGAGAAATTTTTGTTAAAAAACAACAATAATGGAAGGTTCCCCTCAGGTCCCAGTGGAACGTTCCTGGAGCGTTCCCAAGGGCGGACATTTTATACGTTCCGGGAACGTTCCGTGCTATTACGGTTATTACTTTAGTTTAAGCATATTGTAACGAGGTTTGAGAAATAAAACGTAAAAATTTGTAAAAGAAACTTTCCGGGATCTCGCCGAAGCCAAACCTAACCTCGAAACGTCACGCAAGCTGAGGGGGCAAATTTACCGTCCAGCCAAGATCCGGGTCTAGAATAATATGTAGGCTAAGCAATGCTTTATTACTAAATAATTACCTTATATTTCAGGTGAAATGATTATATATGATTATAATTTTTTTTTTCGTTTTTTGGAAAAACGATCAGGCACACAAAAATTGCACGGGACAAAAATCGTGGATTTCAATAACGCCTAAAAAATTTCAAAAACAAATTTGGTCGAATTTCGATAATTTAGCATACACAGCATGATTTGTAAAAAAATGTTTAATTAACAATATCTAGCGAACGACAATGAATTCCCGAAAGCACCTCATGCCGTCAGATTCAGGCGACCATTCTGTACAATATCTTTTACAAAAATTCATGGGGCCGATTACCGCGAACCAAACAATACCTGGCTCCCGAACTAAGGTGACTGAAGGTTCATTCGACGCAGAGTGTCATCAGCTTTCTGCCTGTGAGGCTAACTGAATGATTATTTTACTTTATCTGCTGCATATTTTATGAAAACTTATTCTTTTCTTGTATACTCAATTTAATCAATATTTATATAAATTTGATAAATAATATATCTAACTTAGCCTTGGCGAATCCAGGCATACCACATAAGTTATATTTTTCACAATACTTTCGGACAAAACAACCGCCAAAGTCTAAGCAAAGTTTTAAGATTTGAAAATGCTCTATTTGAATTTTGATCTGATCGAAAAATTTCATTGGGATACTTTCGAAATACAATTGATAACTATTGAAAACTTGGATTGAAATTAAAAAGGCTTTCTCGTTTTTGAAAGAAATCTAGGACTTCGGAACAGGCCATTAAATATGGGAAATTACAAAGTTAAAGAGAGGTAGCTGATTCGAATTTAAAGAAAAGAAAAGGATTATGTTTTCTCAATTTAGTTTAATTTTACTTGTTGTAATTGGTTTTAAATTTTTAGTTGCACTGGAGACTCGGGTAGCGAAACTCCTCGTTCAGACCTCCACCTTGAAATAAAGGAAGACCTTATTGACGAGTTTTTTTTAAAGAAATTTGAATATTGTGAGTTATTAACTCATTGACTTAATCTTACCTAATATATATTGAAATTGTTCACTTTTCAACTAAGCGAGTAACTATTTGGGGATTCACTGGACCATTCGAAGTTTTTTAAAAAAACTGGTTTTTGTGAGTAGGTTGAATACTCTCCTCGTTCACTGGGAGAAATACTGGTACTGGTCCAGGCGTTTGTTGGCTTAGTACGGCGACGTTGGTTGTCCATATGGTGATTCACCGTTGCGATGGTTGACAACGAGGATTTGCCAAAGGAGTCTATTAGTGGACAGGTTTACAATCAGGTTTATTTACAATCGATATCAGTTCGATTGAAATTTCCGAAGCACAACACCTATTTTACTTTTATTTTTCAATTTGCTTCCACCCAATTTAAGGTTTGTAGATGGACTTGACTTTTTAAAGAGAGCTTCCGCCCGATTTGAGTTTTGTAGATCGACTGATGTTCTAATTCTAATTCTGGGTTTATATACGTCAGATTCCATTGTGATCAGAATCAAAAACTTGACAACCAAAAACTTGATAACCAAAAACTTGATGGCGAGGGGACGTAAAAATTGAAATCAATTTATGTCCAGGTATCTATTTCTAAAGGCGTAGTACACGGGGGTGCCGTTCCTTGAGTCCAAGGAACTGATCATTGTGCCACCCTCTTTAACCTTTCGAGGCTGATTTTTAAGGGCTGCGTTCGGAGATTCGTAGGCGAGAAGTCATTGTATGCGTGGTTTGTACTGCGGAGTTCGGACTATTGATTTTATCATGATGGATAAAAATGTATATGCACGAGTTTGTGTACATAATCCGTTTCTGTCATAATTAATTATATAAATTATAAGTATAACTATAGCGATTATTAATAATATAAAAATAAATAATATAGTTATAATACGTCACAGGACGTGACACCTCCCCCCTTAAATTTTCGAACACATGAGTAAAATGAAATATATTCAAAAACAATGTTTATTTGAAAAAAAAAATGAAAAATTTAGTTTTCGAAGCAAAAAATTTCATTGTTATTTTTTGAAACATTCTGTGAATAATTGTATGCATTTAAAGGTTTCGTCGAAACTTAACCCAATTTTTGTAATTAGACAGAAGAAGGAAAAGATGTGGTCCATTTTGGTAAATTAGTTTCATAGGTTCTTTTCGTTTTACTTTTCTTGTCTCGCAGATTTTCACATATTAAATATACAATTCAATCAAAATGTCTTAAATCGATTACTGAAAATATGTGTATATTTTTCGTTTGTTTTGTCATTCGAATACACTTATATCGATTCTAATTAAAATTTTAAACATTAAGTATATAATTTAAAGGAAATATTTAACGTTAATTACTAAAATCTCTTTTTTCTTTTACGTTTTTGCGCTTGTTCTTTCATTTTCATGCGCATACATTGAGTCTAACAGAAATTTATACGTATTTAAAGAAATGAATTTTGGTTGCGTTATGCTTCGCTCCCATTTTGTCAATTTTCGGTTCTCCTATTTTTATATAATAAACAGAGTCTTTGCTTATTTTGCATTCCGCTTCGAATAATTGTTGCGGCGTATCTTTTAATAAGGTGTTTATTTTATAAAATGGGACGGAAAAATTGGATTCTTGAGATATTTCATCAAGGGTTTGTTTCGGGCTAACTGAAGCGCTAGGATTGTTTTTTACGTTCGCTTGTTCCATTTTTGCTGAAACATTCGAAGTAATATAGTGATCAAATATATGTAGCAAAATATGCTTCTTATGTATTATTGATAAACAATAATTTGTTTTAAAATGAGGTTTCAAAAATATATGAATATTTATTATTTATGAATGTAATGCTAAGTATAATTTAATTTCTTTCTTTTTTTTATTTACTGATATCCGAATTATTGTATGGTACTAATTGGTATTTTTAAAGTTTTTTTAAAAATGTATATATTTTTTTGAAAAATGAGATTATCAACTAAATTGCTAACATATTTTGATTATAAGTTATCCATTATATTTTCAATTTCCTGTTATAAAATTTGATACATACTCTTGTTTTTATAGGTTATATTCTATGAATGTGAATTTAAGTACAAATCTCATGCTCTGAGACAATTTGAAATAAAGTAAGATAGAAGAGTATATATTCGATAATTTCTTAATATTAGAAAAAGAATGTACAAGCATAAAACCATAGTGTAAGGATATATTATTTGTAAGGTGCACATGTTGCAAGATTCTTGTACATGATTAATTTCGCCTGTTGAATGCCACGTTAGTCTGCATTCGTATTAGTTTTTAAAATAATCCGGTAAGAGCGAGTAGCAATGGCTACAAAGTTTTTCTATGGCGTCCTTTGTTACATAAATTAATACAACGTTTGGTAATAATGCGAAACACCATAATTTAATAAGTGTTTTATATGTTTCGCGGTGATTGTTCGGCAGTACCCCATCAATATAGTCTATGTGCCTTACTGTCGGTGGTTGGTGCGATGGAATCATTTCTGTACAGGAAATAAGAGAAGATTCCAATTTCACAAGATTCTAGTAAAATAAAATTGCAAAAATATACTAAGGTAAGTATATACGTTTAAGCACCTACTTTTAATTGATATTTTTAATGTGAATCTACATGAAAATTTGCACTAATAAAGATATAGAGTGAATAAAGTGATTAAATAAAATTAAGTTTTTTTTTTATAATTGAATCTACATTAAAGATTGTTGTTATTTAGATAATACTCATTTAAAAAAACTGCACACAATAATTATCTTGTCTTTTTCTCTTGTTTTGGCCATAGTTTGCATAAAAGTAATTAATGAAAATTGAATATCTTAGGAAAATAAGTTTCTAATTGAATAATTACAATTTCCAAAATGAATTGCAATTTATTTTGAAGTTAATTCATTTTATAAGCAAAATAGGATGTGGTGCGAAATTAGGTAATTAGGTTTTAATTTTTGATGAGAGAAAAAGGATTCAAATTGTATCAGTGGAGAATAAGAATGAAAAAATATGGAAGTATGGAGGTTTTTTTTTTTTTGATGCAGTAAGGGACCGAAAGGATGGGAGTGACCATTTTTTGTTTGTATTGTAAGACCCAATAGTCACTTGTCTCTTTTGCTGGTGGGAGGGTAACTTTTAGTGCTTTGTTATTTTAACAAAAATATTTGCCCTTCTTTTCTACAATCAGTGTGATTCGTTGACACAAATTTTCTAGAAAAACTGACTTTTCCATTACTAAAAAGGAGAGGCTTAATTTCTACTTTTTTTCTACTTATTGGCTGGTTTTCTTGAAAGAAAATTGGTCAGTCTCAAAATATCTTCTGAACTTAACAGTTCAGGTGATTTTTTTTATGAAGTGGAATATATATATATAAAATGGATAGTGTTTCAAGTGTCAGACTGGTGTGAATAGAAGGAATCCAGGATGGAGGGATCCGTGGAACGTCGTTTTTGGAGGCGTTTTTGCCCCAATTACAATGAATTGTGGCACGAAAATGCATTGTTCGCTATGATGGTCAAATATAATTGCGGATCAGCAGAAAGGATTGAAAGAAGAGACAGAAAAGCAGTTTCTCGAACAAGGACTAAAAGGAGCCTTGTATGTAGGAGATCGTTTTTGTGCTCTATATAAAAGTAAAAATGGATACTTTGACTTAAAAGTGACAAGTGAATTTCTTAATATTATATTATTTGTTTAGCATTTTTTTTTAAGTTGCAGTGTTTTTTTAAAGGGATTTTTGAAATGATTTAAGCACTGTTGAAGTAGAGAAAGAGAAATTACTCACCTGGAATATACTACAAACAAAAAGAAGTTCGCTGGTGAAATACTAGGGCCATTAAGGGCATGGTCCAGAGGGGCTCTTATCGCCATGTTGGTTCTCCGATCCTACGAGGAGGATGGATAGATAGTCCATGTGGATGTAATTGAAATGAAGGGAAAAACCTGGGACTTTGAGAGATTCAGAAAGATAATAGATGGGGTCCGGAGAAGCTTTAACTGCCGGTTTGGTTCTCCGATCCTACGGGAGGATTGTGAGGGGGGTCCCGATCTTTAGAGGCACTATTCGATCATTCTCCAATCCTAAGGTGAGGATCGTGAGAGAGGGGTAGGTTTAAGCATGTTTGAATTACTTTCCGATCCTACAGAGAGGATCATGAGGGGGGTCCCGATCTTGAGAGGCACCATTCGATCAATCTCCGATCCTAAGGTGAGGA
Source organism: Andricus quercusramuli (assembly GCA_932178445.1). Taxonomy (NCBI): domain Eukaryota; kingdom Metazoa; phylum Arthropoda; class Insecta; order Hymenoptera; family Cynipidae; genus Andricus; species Andricus quercusramuli. Next base: position 459,238 of record CAKNXH010064085.1, read on the forward strand.
TCGTGAGAGAGGGGCAGGTTCAAGCGTATTTGAATCCCTCTCCAATCCCACAGAGAGGATCGTAAGAAGAGATCCCGACCTAAAAAGTCGCGGTACAATTAATTTCCGATCCTACGGTGAGGATCGTGAGAGAGGGGCAGGTTAAAGCACGTTTGCTTCGCTCTCCGATCCTGCAAGGAGGTTCGTGAGAAGGGAACCCGGCGTAAAAAGGCGCGGTACAATTAATCTCTGACCCTACATTGAGGATCGTGAGAGAGGGGCAGGTTTAAGCACGTTTGACTCGCTCTCCGATCCTACAGGGAGGATCGTGCGAGAAAGGATCCCGGCATACAAAGGCGTGGTACAAGTTATCTTCGATCCTACGGGGAGGATCGTGAGAGAGGGGTAGGTTTCGGTATATTCAAATCCTTCTCCGATCCTACAGTGAGGATCGTGAGAAGAAATGCCGTCTTTAAATGGCGCGATATGATTAATCTCCGATCCTACGATGAGAATCGTGAGAAAGGGGGCGTAAGCAATCAGTAGCTAAGCAATTAATAAGACCGGATGCTTTGACCAGGGTCTATATTGTAGCACGCAGTTTATGGTGGATTTTAGATGGACAATTTAAAGAGGTAACTATTTATTTACTTTCTTTGTTGTTGTGGTACAAAAATTTCTTAGAAAGATATCTTTATCAATAATTGAAATTATATTTGAACTTTTGTTTGTTTAAGTTGCGATTTCCGGAGATAAAATGGCACTCAACTGGACGTTATGAGATGTTGCAGCCACATGACATTACAGTCAAAGGAGTTACAAATGCTGGCCTTGGGAGTGGATTTCGCGAAGTCCCACTGCGATTGGAGAGGGCCAAGTGTATGCGAAACGAGCGCTGAGAAGAGGCATTGACCAGAAATTCAATGGCATGGGTCATAGGTACCATTTGGAAGGAAGAGTAATTAAAAAGGTTATATTTTTATTTTAATTGGAATTAAAAAAAAAATTGTTGAAAAATATCTGCTTGAAAATTAATAACAATTTGCTTGTTTGTTTCAGACTTCCCGATTCTAATAATATACTAGGAACATCTTGTTAATTTATTTAGCCAAATCAGGGTTGGTTATTTTATTATTATATTTACTTTTATTTAGCGTAGAGATTTGGTATATTTGAATAAAATTTTAATTAGAATAATGTTTTATTATCTATTTTCCCTAATATCAAAAATTTTATTATTTATGGGTGTCCTGCCGTGTGCAGAAGAAGACGGAGTCTGTAAGGTGTTTCCGCTGCCTGGGCTTTGGCCATATGGCGGCGGGATGCAGGGATCCAGACCGGACCCAGGCCTGCTGGATATGCGGCAAAGAGGGCCATAGGGCTACGACGTGCGAAAGTACGCCGCAGTGCTACCTCTGCGCCGCTAAAAAAGTGAAAACCCGGACCGGCCATCTGCCGGATACAATACGGTGCGCGTCGTTCAGGGAGGCCGCTTCTATGAAGAAGCCGGATGAACGAAGCAAATAGCTGATTACACCTAACTAAGATGCCGAAGGCCGACGAGCCCGGGTTGTGGTACCCCCAAACCCCACTGAGGACGATGAGTGCATCTTGGTTGGGTGGGAAGGAGGGAAAGAGAAGCCCAGGTTGGCAACACAGCGGGACGCCGAGGCGAGGCTTAGTATGCCAATAACCCATGTTCCTGTAGTTTTTAGGGGTTAGCTGGGTTAGCGGGTAGGTGAGGAGGGGTGTATCAAATCAATTTTATGCACTATACACTTGAAAATTTGTATAATTCGAATGATTAATATGCAACAACTACGCTCTTTGCTTCATCTCATTATCACCCCATTCTAGGGGTGTTTTTTGGCTCTAGCTAAAAATGTATGGCGTATATGAATTTTTTGACCTCGGATTCGCATATAGCGATAAAAAATACATAGGGATGCATGGGTCTGGTTCAGCGATATGAAACTTCATGTTTTTTTGTGGGGCTGTGTAATTAGAAAGGGCTTAGCGGAATAAGCATGTGAAATCGGCCCCCACGCGTATGAAGCTGAAATTAATGTCATACGTTCGTTTCCATGTGGTATGAAAGCAAAATAAAAAAGAGATTTTTCTCGAAAACGGCTTGACCGATTTTAATGAACAAAATATATGTTTTAAAGACCACTCTGGAGAATTAAAAAAAATCGATAAATTTCTCGAACAAAAAATAAACATTAGAAAATTGTATGACAAGATTTCTGATACTTTGTTGTAATTCTGCATTCTAATGCAATATAATTGATCCTCTTCAATCTCACACAATTACGCTAGCACATTCGCTCTGGTACTTATTATTATTATTCGACCAGCGACTGTATTTTTTAGTAATAGTATTATATATTTATCTCCTGTTCCTAGAGGGCTACTCAGCCCTAGGGACTTATGCTAAATAATTAAAAATAAATAAAAAAAATTTTGGAAATTTTTTTTTCCTATGTTGTTTTAGAGATACCACTTTTATTTTTTCAAGAAAATATCCTTGCATTGAGTACTACAACTCAGATTTTTAATGATTTTTTGTGTGTGGCGAAACATAGTTTAAAAAAGCAACGTACGTAACGGCGCGGCGCCGCCCGCTGCCGAGGTTCACGGTGGATGGATGGGACCCAATTTTTTGAAGGACGTCTGCACTTTGCCTATACACGTATAGTTTCCAGAGCTCAATACGAGGAGGATGCAGTACGTCTTTAAACTCCTCATTATCGGGGTACTTTTTTTAAAGTGAGTCCCCTCGCCTCTTACATCAGTTCGTAGTAATCATCAGGGTGCTTTTTTAAAGTGAGTCCCCTCGCCCCCCACATCAGTTCATAATCATTGGGGAGCTTTTTTAAAGTGAGTCTTCTCGCCTCTCACATCAGTTCATAATCATCGGGGCGGTTTTTTTAATGTCAGTCCCCTTGCCTCTCACATACTGCTTAATCTTCTCCAGTGTCACTGTCAATTACTGGAATGCAATTGTCGTTCTTAAATAAATCGCTCAATATTTCTGCCGGTTTAACAACTTTTGATAAATACTTTGCGTAAGGTAAATAATAAACGATAGCTGCAATGTGAGAACAGCAACCAACTATTCTTCTACCATTAGCACATTCACATGCATAATGTGTCAGACCCGAAACCCCAACGCTGTTAGGCTTATACCTCAAAAAACACCTATATGTTGTGAGACAAATATGTCTGAATGGGTTGTTGAATCTGTGCATGATATGTTAAAACAAAAGTATCACCTTCTTGATCACAAGCTTGATAACAAGCAGTTACCTAAAGTGGGAAGTTCCTCCAGAATTGCGGAATTTTTGAATAATACTTTCGGAAGGTCACTCTCATACGTAGACGTTTTAGATGAAGTAGTTCAGAGGACAAAAAGATGACAAAAAGGGATCTTAAGATTCTATTTACTGGATCATGTCAACTCTAACAAGCTGTGTCGTATTTGGCTGAAATGGTCAATAAAGATGGTATACTGAATATAGAATTCAATATGTTAAAGATGAGAAAAATGTGCTGAAGGTAAAAGTTCCATCCAGACATATTTCTCGCCCAACGTATAGGTGTTTTTTAAGGTATAAGCCTAAGAGCGTTGGGGTTTCGGGTCTGACACATTATTCATGTGAATGTGCTAATGGTAGAAAAACAGATGGTTGCTCTTTTCACATTGCAGCTATCGACTATTATTTATCTTACGCAAAGTATTTATCAAAAGCTTTTAAACCGGCAGAAACACTGAGCGATTTATTTAAGAACGATAATTGCATTCCAGTAATTGAAAGTGACAGTGAAGAAGATTAAGCAACATGTGAGAGGCAGGGGGACTGACATTAAAAAAAACACACCAATGATTATGAATTGATGTGAGGGGCGAGGGGACTCACTTTAAAAAAGCACCCCGATGAT
>CAKNXH010064086.1:0-49674 GCA_932178445.1 Andricus quercusramuli
TCTTTAGATTTTCTGCCTACTTTAGAAGTAATAAGACGAATAAAAACTCAATGAATGTGTATTAGCGGCTAGTAAGCCGCTAATGCTAATCAACAATCAACACATACTCTGCCTCATCGGCAGAGTTTAACTACGCTTTTAACTAAAATTGTTTTTGCCTCCTTATACACACTTCTTGTAAACAAGGAGTATTATTTGGAATTTTAAAATATTTATTGCTAGTATTTATCGAGTAAAATGAGACCCTTGAATTTTGAGGTTAGACGTCTGCCAATAGCCTTATAAAAGAACATTTCTTTAAATCAGCGTACCCAAATTATATAAGAAGCTTTTAGAATTGTTTGTCAAATATCTACATTTCCAATTTATTATTCAGATGTTACTTTTAAATCGTAAAACATGCTTCGAATTTTAAGCTCTTCGTTATCCATGACACACTTATTTTTTTTTGTAAGTTACTTGAAAGATTAGAACTTCCTTATCAGCAGTGCCTAACCCAAAAAGGCAGGCTACTCCCAGATTGCTGTGGGTGCTGGGTATTGTAGCGAGGCCCGGTACGGCCGCTTAGCGTACACAATAGCAAGAGACCCTAAACGGCCTAAACTGTGGGCCTGGTTACACCGGCGAGCCTACAGTAGGACGACTTACTATAAGCTAGCTTCTTCTTCTTTCTTGCTTGTGGCTTCTTAGATACAACGAGCCATGTACTCAAATAAGCTAGCTTAAATACGAGAGTGGCTCAGTTTCGCTTCGGCGCAAAAGCGTTTTCGTCAGTGGCTCTCTGTCGCACACGTGGAGCCTCTGCAGCTTCTGCGCCGACGCGAATCTGGCCACTTTCATTTAAACTAGCTTATTGTAAGCCGGTCTACTGTAGGCTCGCCGGTGTAACCATTTTCTGTGTTACCGGTTTCAGGCCCGAAAAGACACTAGCCTTTAGATTATGTGATGAAAATATCACATTAAACAATTCATCCTTACAGACGTATTTTGGATCATGCGAAACCCCGACTCATTTAAAGCAACTTAAGCTAGTTTATTCTACGCGCGCTTACTTTTCACTTGCCGATGTAACTGAACCCATACTATTCCGGGAGCGCGTCAAAAAATCGGAAGTATTTTAGCAAAGCTAATTTTTTTATATTTGGTTACATATAGAGTGTATATGAACATGGCGCAGGCAGTAGGCTATGTGTTAGAACAGCCGGGCCCCACAGTCCCGCAAACATGTCGAACAAGTAAAGAAATTGAAGCATTTTGGAAGTTTAAATTTTTTTATGATTAGTACATGGAATAACATTTACGAAAATACTGGCCAGCCCGCACAGTGCCAGAACATGCCCTATCAGTACCTCCCCCCCTGAACCTTTGACTGCGCACTGTGCGGGCTGACCAATATTTTCGTAAATGTTATTGTATGTACTACTCATAGGGTCTGGTTATACTGGCGAGCCTACAGTAGGCCGGCTTACAATAAGCTAGCTTCAATACAAGAGTGGCTCAGTTTCGCGTCAGCGCAAAAGTGTTTTCGGCAGTGCAGTGGCTCTCTGTCGCACACGTGGAGTCCTGCGGCGTCTGCGCCGACACGAATCTGTCCACTCTCATTTAAGCTAGCTTATTGTAAGCCAGCCTACTGTAGGATCGCCGGTATAACCAGGAACATACAATAGTATATTACGTAGCTAGGGGCGAAAGGCGGCAAGACGTGAGCAGAGGTGAGGTGGAAACGAGTCAGACATTGCCGCCATTCGCCACGAGCTATGTACGATATTTTACAGAACAAGTTCATCGGATATCCCACTTTCGCTGCCTTTTGAGTGATAACGAGATAAAAAAATGACACTGCCAGGATTCAAATGGGAGTTTGGACACTGAACCTGTATGACGCACGTCAGAATAATGTAAACCACAAGGTTATGTGCGGCACCGCTTTAGTGCAGTTAGCAGAGATACTCGAGACATGCACGCGCATAATTCCATCACTTCTACTCAGTCGTGGCATGTATTACTTTCGCCCCTAGGGACAAAAGTAATTTAATAGAAAGAACATCCCCCCACCAGCTGATACTTGGTAGGAATCAGTCACTTTCGCTCCACTCAAGAGACAGCGAAAGTTAAAACTTTCGATACGCGTGTTATAAACAAAACTTGAAATTTCCAAAATACATAAATTTCTTAAGTTTTTCGACATACTGCGAGGGGCGGCTAAGTGCCCAGGGCCCGTAACTGGTCCGGCTGAACGGTAATTTCTTGAATATTATTGTAGGTACTACTTACGCAAAAAAGTTGAGGTTTCCTAAAATGCTTAAATTTCTTCAGTTTTTCGACATGTTTGCGGGGTTGTGGGGCCCATGTGTTCTAACACCTAGCCAGCTGACTGGGCCGTGTTGATGTACATCCTATATGTAGCCAAATTTTTAATAATTAGCTTTCCTAAAATATGCATGATTCTTTTCACGAACTCCAGGACTATAGTTTCATCTCCGCTTACATTTTTTCATTCAAAAAAATTGTAATTCATTTTTACGTGAATTTGATGACGAATGTAGTATTTTAAAAAATAGTATTAATTAAAAAATTCAGTGAAGAATTGAAAATTTCATAAAATTTCATAAAAATGTTATAAAATCGTGGAAAAAGGTGAGAAATGATTTTCTGTTACTTTCCAAATTTAAAAACAATACAACATTAAATTAATTATTGTTTCTCACAAATGATGGAAAAAATTTGAAAAAGAAAAGAAAATCGTTTCTCACTTTTTAACATGATTTTGTGATTTTTTATGAAATTTTATAAAATTATCATTTTTTACTGGATTCTTTAATCAATACTGTAATTTTTTTTAAAATAAAAATGTGGGCGGAAATAAACTTATGCTTTAACTAGGTCTAAGCACAGGTCTAAACCTTAGACAGACCTGGTTTTTTCTTCCGTCCATTTGGACCAAGTCCCAAGAAAAGAACAGGCGTTTGCGGGATGTCTGAACTGAATTATTAGAGCCCTTTTATTATTTTGGTGAAAATTCAACAATTTTGTTGAAAAAGTCACCCCTTTTGGTTGGAAGTTTTAATGTTTTGTTGAAAATTCATCTTTTTTGATTAAAAACTCAACTTTTTGGTAAAAATTTGACTTAAATGGTAGAATATTAACATTTAAATAAAAATTTAACAATTTGTTTGAGATATTTTTCTTTCTTGACTGAAAATTGCTCTTCAGTTGAAAATTCATCTCTATTACTAATATCATATCAACTATTACCTTTTTTCTTTATAATTTATCTTTTTTAGGATAAATTCAAATACTTGGTTAAAAGTAGAACCACTTTGGTGAAAATTATATTTTGTTGGTTAAAGATTCATCTTTTTTTGATAAAAATTCAACTCTTGGATTGAAATTCATCCATTTTATTTGAGGATTTCAATATCTGCAATATTTGCACTGAAAATGTTAGGAATTTAAATCGCTTCAAATTGAATTAATTATATTACACAGGTGTGTAGTTTGAAATTTGAAACATTTTAGGCCCTGCTTCAATTGGTTTCAAATTATGTCTTTTGTTTTGAATATTATCCTGAAAAACTGAAGTATGTAAAGTTATTGAGGAATTATTATAATCATTTAAACCTTTAACTGATCTAACGCGAAGTAGTATAGGGATGGTCTCGAGTAGGAAGAAATGTTTATTTTTAAGTTTCTGCCCTCTACATATGTAAATTGGATTTATTTTTGGATTGTAAATTACTAAAATATGTAATATTCTGAATATGTAAATTGGAAGAGGAACTGTTCTGAAGTCTGTAGAAATCTTTATTTCGAATTAAATGGTAATAAATGGTGATAAATGTGAATAAATTCTTGTCAATAATATTAATGCAGATACAAGTTGAATTTAATCAGAAATGCTTTAAATTCATAAGATTTAAAGTCAAAATATATTGCATCGTCAACCAAATAGTTGAATTTCCAACAATAAAAAGATTATTGTTTAACCAAACAGTTGCATTTACAAATGAATAGATGAACTTTCAAGCAATGCAGATAACTATTCAACAAAATAGTTGAACATGTAACCAAATAGTTAAATTTTTAACAAAAAGTTGAATTTTCAACTAAGAAGATGAATTGTCAACAACAAAAGAAGGCTTTTCTACTACAAAAGATGAATTTTCTATCCAAAAGGATGAACTTCCAAGAAAAAAAGTTTAATTTTCAAGCCATTAACGACGAAGAACTCCGATTTTCTTATTCCTTTTCAAGCCTCTTGATTAAAATTAACGGGTGAGAATTTTTGAACGAGAACCCTGTTTCCTATAATTTTCGGGTATGCTCTTCCAGAATATGAGCTCAAAATTGAATTACCTCCTACAGAAAATTTAACATGGGGGCTTTTATGTCAAAAAATTTGCAATTTTTGAGAAAAAAAATTTATCATGATTTTTTTTTACATCAAAATTGCGAGGAAATTTCATACTTTCTTCAATCATCGGAGCAAAACAATCGCATAGTTTGACAGTATACTTCTGATTTTTATCATAAAAGTCGTTATCATTTCAAAAATGGTGATTTTTCACTTTAAAATTTTGAAAAAATATAGGTATGTGGACGCTTTATTCAGATTCCAACGAAGATTGGTGAAAGTGGCTGTACATAGGTTTTTGGGGTCGCTGAATCCGAATCTAGTGTCAGATTTTCGAAATTGATGATCGCGGATTCGATATGGTGGCCAACATTTTTTTAAATGTTTATTTTTTGCCATGTTGGGTCCGCCATCTTGAATTTCGAAAATCTGACACTAGATTCGGATTTAGCTACCCTAAGAACCTACGTATGGACAATTTCATCCAGTTCCAAACATTTTTTTATTTTGTTCGCCATATTGCATTCGCTCTCTTGAATTTCGGAAGTCTGACACTAGATTTGGATTCATCGTCCCCACAAACCTATCAACGGACAATTATTTCATTTAGTTCCAAACATTTAAAAAATTTTGGCCGCCATATTCGATCCGCTCTCTTGAATTTCGAAAATCTGACACTGGATTCGGATTCATCGACACCAAAAACCTATGTACGGACGATTTCATCCAGTTATAACCTTTTTTCAAAATTTTCGCCTCCATATTGTATACGTCATCTTGAAGTTTTCTCGCGATATTTTTTTTCGACATAAAAGCCACCATATTTAATTTTCTGGAGGTGATATTTCAATTTTTTGCTTAGATTATGAAAGACCATACACGAAAATAGTAGGGAACATGGTTTTCATCCAAAAGTGCCCACTCCTTCATTATAATAGTGAGGCTTTGAAAATGAATAAAAAATCGGAGTTCTTCGATTTTAATAGGCTAATGAAAAAACGAGTTTTCAAAAAAATAGTTCAATCTTCAGCCAAAAAGATGAAATTCCACTTTTGAGATTAATTTTCTACAACAGAAATTAATTTTTAACCAAGCAGTTGCATTTAAACCAAAACTGTGAAGATTCTGAAGATTGAGAATACACTGGAACCTGGATTAAATTACTTTCGGGCATGGTCTGAAATTGGCCTGGAAGCTATTTCCAGGGTCGCAAAACGTAGACAGTCAGTGGCTTGTGAACCATTTCCTGATATCACGCGATATGCTCGCGTGAAGTCCCAGTGTATATTTCTGAATATGAATCACTAGATAAGCTTAGATGGCAGACTGGGGATGAATAGGCTTCTGTTGCACTATTATTTTTAATATTGTATTTAGAAAATATACATGAGTATTTTGGGAACAATACGAGTGCATATTAATCATAAACAATTACAGATTCTATCAACGTTAATTACGTTTCACCCTCACCTATCTGAAATTTGATAAAATGTTCCAAAGTTAACCAAATACCTCAATTTGACGAAGGCTCGACATTTTACTTTACAATTTTATTTTGAAAATGCCCGAAGAAAAATTGTTAACTCCTATTTTTCTTATGAGACGATAATATTGAAATTAGTAATGCTGATTATTTCACTTCAAAAAATTGGAATATATTCCAAGTTTCCCGACCTCCCCAATATTGTATAAAATAGTGGCTATACGGAAATAGTTATTTGTGATACAAGTGCGTAAAATAGGTGATTGTGTGCGAGTGTAAATTTTGCAGCATAAGCCGGAGGCTCGAAGTATGAGTAGATGGTTAGTGCAATCACCTAGTCGCACGTGTATCACACGCTATTTTTTGCAACGCCCGTCCGAAAAAGTTCCGCCCAGTGATATCATTTTAGCACCACTCGAAACTGTTTTTCTGCGTCGTATTGTAATACCTGAAATTAGACATGAAATAGTACTTTGTTCTTGTTCAATCAACTTTATTTAAAATTCAAATAAAAGTCTGGACCTATTTTAAAATACAACCACTAGTAATTCTCGACTTTTCTCTTTCAATCTTTTCTTGTTTCTTCATCCAGTTTCCCATCAGTGTCAACATCGGTCTTAATTTTCCAACGATCTCATTCCAGTGGATTCTATGATTACCAGATTAGATTTAGCTAGCTTGGACCACTATGTCTTCGTATTTCCTATTTTTCTCATAAAACAAAGTGAAAAACGAAAAGGACACGAGAAAGGAAGAGAAAATGAGACAAACAGTGCGAAGAGGAGGAGCAATACGTCGAGGTAGATGGAAAATAAAGGCTGTATTGCAAGGGCAGACAGATTAGCTCTTTGCTGTGGTACTATTTAATCTCTGGTTGCCGCTGGGCTCACCAAACAAACTCTTCTGCCTGAACATCAGAGAGTGTATCTCAACAAATCTTCGACTCTGGTTAAGCCGTCTGAACCAAACGTCCTATCAATGTATCGAAAAGTTCTTCTTACTTTGTGTAAATATTCCAATATATTTTGTTGGGACGTCCTAGTTGAATACGGGACAAGCAGTGGGAGAAAAAAATGAATATTTGAAAAACAAAAACATTGAAATCGTTCTACTCATGAATTTTATGGAGCACGGCTAGCTTCAACCAATTTTGACATTAATAGGTCTAAAGTTATTGTGTCCTAAAAATAAAAATGTTGAGTAATCATGACAGTATTTTTAGAAAGGATGGATTTCAATTACATCGGTCATTCGAAATTAAGTATTGAATTTTGCGAGAAGTTTTTTCTCCAAAATATGAGCTAAAATTATGCCTTCAGAAGGAATATGCCGATTATTTTTAATAAAATGCTTGAAAGCATTTAGAGTTCAGAACTGGTAAAAAAAGATATACGAATACCTTTTGGCCAAAACTTGATTAATTCTTGCCAAAGGGTTTGCTTTTTGTGACAACATTTCGCGAAATATTCAACCTAGGACATTCAACATTTTGTTGTTTTGCTGGAAAATGTATGTACTTTTATTTTTATAATCAGGATACAATAACTTCAGACCTATCAGATCTGAAGAATTTTTTATTAATCTCTCGAAAATTCAGTCTGCTTTAACTAATATGAGTGCAAATTCCATTTAAAAATTACAGGGAATGGGAAATTTCACGAAAACTAAAATTGAATTCTTTTTAGGTAAATTTTTCAATAAAAAATTACTTATGAAAGTCGTATCTCCCAAACTATTCAAGATGAAAAATTATTTTTTTCAATTTCGTAGGAAATTTCATGTGCTTTAATTGTTGTTGTGACTATTTAGATGTGCAATGCACTGAGAAGGAGGACTTTGAGATCAACTGACTTTTTTCACCTATTTTAAAAGATTTAAAAATCTTTTGAATGTTACATGGTCTTTCATTCTTATCAACTTTTTTAGGATACCAAACAAGAGGATATATACTGAAAAAGTTCGATATTTGAAAGTTTGTTTTACCTAAGTATTTTTATCCCAGAAAGGACCCAGAAAGGATAACGACGCTTGAACATGAATGAATTTTGAAGTCTCAGGATTAGTTTAGTCTTAATAACGATTTAAAGAGCACAACTCTATATCTATTAACACAGTTTTGGAATATTTTATGGTGGTATATTGGGGGAAGTAGCGCATGTAAGCGTATCGTATGTCAGTTAAAAAGATCAATAGCATAGCACATCTATAATCCGTTCCCCGAGGGAAGGCCCAGGCAACTGACCAATTTTGGTTTCCTTTGCACAGCCAGTTGTACAATTTTTCCAAGAAGGCAATGAAGTTCTTTTCATCAATGGCTAATATGTGGCAATAATCCTGTGACCAATTTTGGAAAGATCGTCAAGGAAATCAATAAATATGAAGCACTGACGAATGATAACAGAAATGAAGATACTACATTTGTTTGAAAAAAAGGAAAGGACAGTCCTCTGCCAAGAAACTATCACTCCCCATGCGGAAATTTTGGGCCTTTTATCGGAGAACAGAGCATAGTAATCAGCAAGTTATGGCGCGAGTAAGGAAAGTAAATGAGCGATGGCAGTAGTGCAGGTCGACATATAGTCAGCCACATGGGACTGCGGTGGTAGGGGTTCAGTAGTATAGTATATTGAGCTAAGGGACCAGTGGTATGCCGACCGATAGTCAGCCACGTGGGTTAGTAATATGTCGGATTATAGTCAGTCCTATAATAGGTAGTAGTAAAAGTGAATATTTAGTCAAACAGTTGGTGGTAGTAGTACAGGTCTATGTTTATTCAGCAAAAAATCTTAACACACTAAAAGCGAGATCTTTTTATGTAACATAAAGTCGTATGAAGCAGCAGGACTAATTTTTTATTTTTCCTGACCATTAATATTTAAAGACCAGCATTTTAAACTTGTAAACTTTTTAACACATATTTTGTTATGAACGAAATAAAACAATAAAATTTTAGATTCAAATTTAGAAATTTTGTAATCCATTTCTTAACTTCAACCAAAAAAGATGAATTTTCTATCGTAAAAAATGAACTTTCAAACCAAAAGAAAGAATTTTCAACAAAACAGTTGAATTTTCGACCGAACAATATGAATTTTTAACAAAATACTTGAATTTTGCACCAACAGGTTCCGAATTTTGAATTTGCAAATCATTTATTACAAAATTACTAGTTCGATCGGTTTTAACATTTTAAGTTTTACCAGATTTAAAACCTCTGTTCCTAACCTAACTACCTATTTCCTGGAAATGCCAGACCCTGTCGGTGGGGTCCATAGTTTATAGAGGTCGGAGAATAGTGGAAAATAAAATTTACAAACAAATACTTTTGTAATTTTGACCATGGCAAATTTTAAAGCCAAATTCCTATTCCCTAATGACAAGAAACATAAATTGGTAATACTATTTCCTTTGAGGGAAATTCGGAATATTTATCAAGACTTATTATAACATTTCTTGTCTTAACACGAGTTCAAATAGATCTGGCAAACATCCCCCATCGATAATTCCAAACGTAAACATATAAGAACGACTTCTGATTCTCGCCGCGAGACATAGCCATCTTGGAGATGAACTCAACTCGAACCAAGTCCAACTCAAGTCGGAATATTTTTACTCCGGTTGGTATCAGATCCTGAACGGGTTTTGTTTTTATGTATTATTCGGCAGGGTTGCCAGGGGGACGATCAAGCAACTTTCCCACTTCCCACTTTTCACCTGTATAATGTGAAAAAATGTCAAGCCACCCGTTACCGTTGATTTTTGAAACGTCACTTATTAAGAAAAATCATGACAGGTATACTGCTGTCCAAACTAAAAAGATACATAAGTGACATTTTTATGAAGAATGAGTTTTTGGTATCGTTGGATACGTAAGAAAAAGATGCGTCTGTGTTAATAAAAATGATGAATTGCCAATATTTATTGCAAAAAACGATTATTTATAAATGAGGAAAGTCGAAAAAGTTGAAAAATACAACATAAAAAGATACACAAAGTACTTTGCGCGTCCTAAAATTTGTATAAGGCACGTAATACGTCATCAGCATACAAATCAAAAAGAACCTAAAGAACTTTGTGTCTTTTTTGCCTTGTAAAAGTGACCGAGTGCGGAGCGAATTTACAAACGAAAAGAATCGCTTGCCCTTACATATGTTTTAGCCTTGTGAAATAGCTCGGACTCTGATCGGAAATCCAAGGGAAATAAGTCCCGGCTAAATTCGGCTATACATTAGCGACGATCGTTCGGGTAAGTTCGGAACAGCCGCTGAATACACAGTGTCCCTTACGTATGTTTTGTTGTTGTATTTTGAGGTCGTGCTCGAGCTCTCCGATAAAGGCATCGTCCGCAAGTGCCTTTGTGTTCTTTTCGCCTTGCATTTTTGACTTTTCGTGACTAGTAAAAAAACGGAAGTCCATTTTATAATAGAAATTGTTTAAAAAATCAATTTTTTATTGTAAAATATGAAAGAGCACATTATTTTTACCGAAATAGTGTACACTGTAAAAACTAGAGTTCTCTTTTTTTACGGTATCATTTTTTAGGTGTCCTGTTTTTGAATGGGAGAACTTCATACTGTTATTTTCAATGTAAAACAAATGAATCTGGGTTCCCACCAGCGATCTCATTTTAGTACCACTCGAAACTGTTTTTTCTGGCTCTTATATAATACGTGAAATCAGCCCTAAAATAATGCTTTTTTACAGTGTATCTAGATTATTCAAAATTTTAATCGATCTCAGAGTTCTTTAAGCAAACAGTTTTTCTCGATTTTCTCAGTTCGAGTAAGATTGGACTCATGTATCTTTCTAGTTTGTACGGCAGTATAAAGAAGGTTAAAAAATCGAAAGATTTTTTTTGGCGAAAAATATTCTTTAGAAATATGCCCTCATTTTGGGATATATCAAATATTCTTACTTGCATGCGAAATATTTTTTATAAATTTTCAAAAAACTTGGGAAGTGGGATGTGCGAGAGTTATATAATGCCCCCCGCCCCACCCCACAGAATAATTTTTTTCATTAGCTATATTTTCATCAGCCATTAAATATGATTTTTCAAATTGAATTTCGAGTTAAAATCACTATTCCCGTATTCAATTCTAGCAAATCAGATTCTTTATAAGCAATTTGTCCACGCCTGCTTGATTTAGCTCTTGCTTGCTTGGTGCCATAAACAACATAAACACCTCCATTTTTGAAATTCTTGTTATCTCATGACACATAAACCTCTGTTAATAGGAGATATACAATAATTACAGTGTCACCTCAGAGTAACTAGAATTGAAGTTACAAGTTACTGCAAAAATCGTAACTATGTTATGTGACAAGTTGCTTTTTACAATAGTAACTAAGTTAACCTCAATGTTACAAATAGCGTAACTTTTAATTAACTTAGTTACATATAGAAAGTTACTACCTTCCACTGGTTTGTAATCCAATATCGACTTATGACATATCGACAATAACACGAGCACGTTCTTGGCAACAGAAAGTAGGGATTGTGGGAAGTAAAGTATGGGGAACTTCACATTTTCCGGCCCGATCTATTACGACATAGCATTCCTGACCCTACTCGGCTCCAAGAAACGTGACTCGTATTCTCAAGTTTCTCAAAGATTGCAGACATTAGGATGACAATGCGCCGTATTTCGCTGATTCTCTTCGTCAGTGATACTATAATAGGCTTCTGAGTAATCCGAGTTGTTATATTCTGCGTATCTTACTCTTCCTAGTGGCCCAGATAGGAATGTGAAAAATGAGGAGATTCTTTAGATGGATTTTTGATTGGTGGGAGGTAATGAGAAAATTATTCTGTCGATCGGATCTCTTTTATCATGTAGATATAAGAAGATCATGAACAACATGGACTAGCTAAATTTTAATAAAAACCCCGGGATATCAAACAGTTGCATATCATTCTCCTCATAAGCCTCATATTTGCGTTTGCGGATCCGATATTGATTTTAACACAACTTCATCCATATCTGTTGAGTGGCAGTTGTTATACTTTTGATTGAAAGTCGTAGGTTACTCATGACTGACATAATATTTCCAAAACAACGAATGTTTAAGAAAATTTTGAATTTCAGGGTTGGAGACAAATTCCAATTTTCTTATACTAAGATATAAATCTCTATCGCACTGGAATTTTATTTTTTTCTATGTAAATTTGTTTCTTCAAAACCGAGTTCCGATTCTTGCTTCCAAAAGATGTACAACTTCCTAGGACCAACAGGAAATGTTTAAGAAAACGTTAAATCTTCAACAAAATACATGAATTTTCAACGAATATTTGCATTTTCAACTAAAAAGATCAGCTTCAAACCAAATAGTTGAATTTTTGATGCAAAAAGGCGAAGTTTTATTAAAACAGGTGAATTTTCAAACAGGAAATATTCTACAGTCAAAAGAGAATGAAAATTCCTCAAAATAGTTGAATTTTTAACAAGATACATTAATTTTAAACTAAAAAAATCTGCCCGCTCCAAATATAATTTTGATCAAATTCCGGGATCCAATGCTCAACTGGCATTTATGGTGTATAGTACTCATTTTGATTCAGATTGAGCTGCCTAAATATTTTTCTGCAGAATCAGATATGGAAACCATAAAGAATATAATAATTAGATACTTTTGTGACTGGATCATAGATTCATGAATATCGCACATGCTCCATTATCTCGAGATGTATTACAGTTTCAATGAAAGCATCAATTAGCGCCTTATCCTCTTGAAGCGCATTAGCCCCTCGTTAATTATGCTAGCCGCTAAACGTCATTGATCAGACCGGTTAAATTGCTTGTCTCTCGACCGCAAGCCATTAATTACACGGTTTCTAGTGAAATGACAATGATGCTATTTTATTATTGCTATTTGACTCCCTAGGGACTCCCCGAAGTAGCACTTTTTCCAAATTAATAAGTTTCCTCATAGAAGCAAGTCTCTCGTTTTTGTACTTCAAAGGGTATGAGAACTGCGAAAATTCAGTTCGGCAGTTAGACACAATTACTTGCACAAGAGGAGTCACTTGGTACTCCGATGTATGGCTTTAACAACATAGACACTCATGGAAGCTATTATACTACTGCTTCAAAGTTTAAGGCATTATTATGTTTCCGACAACAATAGTGAATGAATTCACTCTCTAACGCCTTAGTACTCACTGTCTGTATACCGCTTGCTGCTGGTTCACAAACAATGCTAATGACAGAATTCTCTCTTGTCTCTGATGAACTCCGTTTGATTTCGATCTTTTAAAAAAGACTTATGATAGTACTTTAGAAATCAGGGTTTCAAGGTTGCTACAAAATCCAAGCTTCAAAATTCCATAAATTTCCCTAACTTTTCACTGACAATAGCAGACTTTACAGCCCAAGATACTCTCAAAATAGGAAAAATAAGGTGAAAATATTTGAATTTTTAACCCAACATTTGAATTCTTATCCCGCAAAGTTGTATTCGTAACCAAATAGTTGAATTTTAAATTTAAAGAGATACAATCTTAACCAATTCATTGCATTTTCAAAAAAAGAGAAAAATTTTCAGCCAAGAATTAAATAGTTAAATTTCTATTTAAAAATTTTATTTTTAACTAAAAAAGATGAGTTTTCAACAAAATAGTTGACCTTTTTACGAAACAGTTGAATCTTCAACGAAATGGTCGAATTTGTAGCAAATGACGGTTATTCTCCAATCACATAGTTAAACTTTCAGGCAAAAGAGACAAGTTTTCAACAAAGTAGTTGAATTTTTAACCAAGCAGTTGACTTCAAATTTTCGACTGAAAAAGATTATTCATTCAGAAAATAGTTAGATTCTCAACAAACAATAAAATTTTTAAAAAAATTGTGGAATTTCCAACTTTTATCAACTAAGAATGGAACAGTTAAGTTTGTAGTTTAACAAATTAATTTTAAACGAAGAAAAATTAACAAATGTTTTACAAAATAGAGACATCTTTAAACAAAATAAACATTTAACATTGTAGTAGAACTTTCAACCAAGTAGTTAGATTTTCAACTAAAAAATATTAATTCTCAACGAAAAATGTAATAGTTGAATTTTTAACTCAAAACAATCCAAACAATCTTTGAACAAAATAGTGAAATTTTCATCTAAATAATTACATTCTCAATCAAATAGTAGAGTTTTTAACTGAAAGAGATGAGTTCTAAACCAAAGATATTATAGTAGAATTGTTAATTAAAAATGATTAACTCAATTTTTAACTGAAAGAGATGAGTTATAAACCAAAGATATTATAGCAGAATTTTTAATTAAAAATGATTAACTTTGAACTGAAAATAGTTGGATTTTCTTGTCGGGTTCCATTCATTCAGTTTGCATTAAATCAGAAAAGGGGAAAAACGGAAATGTTCCTTGAAAACAGAAGGAAAAAGAGACATTCTTCAAAACAGGGAAAGGGACAGGTCGTACAGAATTTTATAAACTTCAACTTCAATATATCGGAAATTTCCTGAATCTTTCAGATTTTCTTTGACATTAACAAACTTTCCCTGACATTTCAGAATTCCATACGATGTAGCAACCCTGAAGTTATTGTACTAGAAATTTATTTGGAGAAAATTTAAGATGCATGCGAGCCGAAAGAAAAAGTTTGGCATAAAATGATGTTTAATGATCCAACAGTGACTAATGGGGAATTTGTATAGAATATTTTGAATAGAAGTAGCAAGCACTCGGAAAAAACTACTTTGATCATTTGATGTTCTTCATACAATATGTATTTGCAAAGCAGGGGTCAGACAGTTTGAAAATAGTGGTTTGAATTTGAGCATGCGACTCCAAAATCCGAATAGAAGACCATTCTCATCTGCATCGGACGGCTCTAACACTCTAATACTTTAGGAGTGTCAAGAGCAAGCTGCTCTCCATCACAAGACTCTTCAAAAAGCCGTTCTTGATTCACCTCACCTCCCAGTATTTCGCGCGACTTGCCTTGCCTAATCTCACCCGTTCTTTTTTTCCAACGACCTCAGGCTAATAATCCATCACTCTGTATTTCGTTCAACGTGCCAATACCCCGCGCGCGGGACCCCCCTTCCACCTGCTACCCACATCGGATTTTTTTGATACTCTGTATATTAATGTATTTTAACGCGCTGATTACGAAAATCATCATTACAATTGGCGCAAATTTGATATTTGTTGTGAAAACCACAAAAACCCCATAAAATTATGGTTTTCCACGTTCATCTCAAAAACGATTGAAAAGTTGAAAAAATAATTTCAACAAAAATTGTAGACCGTATTAACATGCACATTATATATTCTATCCATTTTTTTCGCATGAGTTAAATTTTTCGACATATTTGATCATAAAAATGAAAATGTCATGCCTAGTCCCTGCCTTTCCGCTCTCCACAAGACGTTCGAAAGGAGTAGGAGTTTGACCAACATTATTTCTAAAAGAATTTGGAAATTTGAAAATTATCGTATTGGAAAAGCATGAAAATAGCGCTTGCAAAAATATAAGACTTCTAAAATTGCGTCCAGCATAGTCAGTGAAGCACTGTCAAGCTAGCCATTTATGCTAATAAAAAAATAAAAAATTCTTTTTTAAATTTATAATATTATTATGTTCAACTTATATATTTATTTAAATATAATATAACATATACAATCACTACTTATATTAATCGCTTGCTTGTTACGCCCTAAAAAATCGGATGCACGCTGCGAGGATTAGAACTACCCATACTCTAGACACGAGACTAACGCAACTCATTCCTAACCGCTCAAGCCCCTCGGCTAATCATTCGCGCTGAAAACACGGTAAAAAATCTTAGCGTTGTGCTACAGCTGAAAACTTTATGGTCGCGTAAAGAGAATTTGAATGAGGGGTGCGAATCAGACAACTTACTGCAAGACTGACTTTGCATAACAAATTCAACAGATTGTTTAAACAATTTTTTTTAATTAATAGAAAAATATAATTTTTCACGGAAAATTATCTTTTGACCAAGGGATGATTTTACGTGAAAAAATGTTTCTTCTTCATTCGAAATAAAATTGTTGAAATAATTTTCTCAAACTTGTGAAATATAACATAAAAACTAATTGCACCGTTCGATTCTATGGAAAAAATATAGAATCCATGTAATGGAAATTTTTTCAGACAACTTCATATGTAGTATAAATAAATAATTACATAGTACTACGGCAAATGATAAAATTTCTGTTTGAAAATTAAATTGAGTTGTTCTTATTTTTTAAATTGAAGAATTTGATTCTAGATTGAAGAAATTAATAACAAGTCATCAAAAAATCGAACTTTTTGTCCTTTGTGCACTTTTTGTGAGACGCACTGTTTATAACTTGCAGCGTTCTAACAAATTTATTTTAATAAAACTGATGTATTTACCAAATTATATCAATAAATCATTGATAAACAAAATTTTAAACTTAGGAAAAATCTTACTTGCGTTTACACTCTTAAAAGATGAAAGAATTATTGAGATGGATTCAAAAATAGTTCTTATATATTGTTATTAAAAAAATGGTTATTTTGAATGAAATATTTGATGAGAAATAGCAATTTTAACAACGATCCAGTAAAAGTATTTTAGATCCAATATCAGAATAATAAATTTTGTTAAATAAATAAGGAAATTGTTCAAATAATTGTCGTGTATCTTTTTGAAAAAAAAATAACCCAGATATTCGATTCTAAATATCTCGGGAACCTCTCAGTGTTTCAAGAAGTATTAGTGCTGACTCGATTAACTTCTAAAGAACTTTTCATAAAAAATTTCAAAAGATTTACTAAAATTTCAAAGTATTTTCACCAATTTTTAAAGATTTTAAAGGATTTTAATGGGATTTAGAATATTTCGAACGATTTTAAAGATTTCAAAAGATTTCACGGAATCTCAAAGTATTTTAAGGGATTTCCATAGTTTTTCAAGGATTTCAGTGGATTTCCAGGGAACTAAATCGTTTTTAAGGGATTTCAAGAGATTATGTGCGATATCCATAGAATTAAACGGATTTCAATTTGAAATCTCGACGTAACTAATGGACTCGCTTATTTAAAATTCATCATTATTTACGATGACATTCCACCTGCCAAAAATATCAAAGTAACTCGTTTATTTATCAAATCTTTTTACAAAAATTTTACTCCTCAAAATTCATATTATCTAAAATCAGTCATTTATATTTGAGGAAGGGGATACATTTTCAATTTCTACAGCGAAAATTAATTTAAAAAAGGATTGGTATCATAAGCATTGTTTTATTCATTTTTCATTTAAAGAATTTTTTCATTTCAAATTGATTAGAAATCTAAGACTCTTCCAATTTTATAATTATTCAAACAAAAACCCTATCCTATCAAATTATTTCCGGTATAGATTTAAGTTTCCTGAGTTCCAGTGTGTTTCTTAAAAATTTTGTTTAATTTTGTCATTTCCCATCTTCGAGCTATGTTAATTTTTCAACTTTAAAAGTTTTAGAATTTGAATTAGTTTCAAATCTATATAAATAAGCTTTCTCAGTTAAAGAAAATATTTATTCTAACTCATTTACTTCCTAAGGAATTCATAATTTTCAAGGCCGTAGCTACGTGTGCCGAGATTTCGGTAAGAATAATAGACGAACTTTCTCGATACGGCTAGCGGGACCTGAAAAAGGACTATTTGTACCGAAATGTCAGTATAATTAGCCGGATTTTTTTGGTTCACATAGGCCCTGCCAATTTTCAAAGTCTAGTTTTATTTGAAATTACCTTCGACTGTTAAACTCTAATCCAAGTTGTTATTATTTAAAACTTTGAAGTTTACTATGAAATTTATATCTTTAAATTTTAAAACTTACACTTTGAACTTTAAACTCTGAAGAGCTTGTAATTTTTTTCCTTTTTCAGGTACCAAATTTTAAATTCTCAAATTTAAAGTTTGAACATTTATTTTTCTGTGCTTTGAGTTCTTAAATAAAAGGAAATATTTTCCTATTGAATTTTATTGAATTTCTCAATATTGTCATTTGATTTCATTTTAATTCTGAGGGACTTCCAATTTGGGATCATTTTCATAAAAAAAGAAACCTTCAATTGCCATCCTTCACAAAATTATAATACTTCTTGTCCTAAACTTCAAATATGAAATTATTTTATATTATTAAACAGAAAGAATTTCAGCTGCATTTCTCTTAAATTTCAGATGTTGTAAATTTCAATTCTATTGAAATTTGAACAACATAGGTTTTAGATTTCGAACTCTTGCAAGTCTTCTTTCCTCATGGAATTCATATGTTCTAAATCCAATTTAGGTAACTCTTACAGTAAGAACTCAAGTTTGACGCTCGAAAAAGAAAGATATGAGGGAATCAAACTTTATATATTATTGAAACTTTTCATTTGGTCCGAGAAAGCCATATTGCGAAAGTTTTAATGACCAATAACTGTCTCTTCTTAAAGTTTGACTTCAAATTTTAATAGCTATAGATTCGATTTCGACAAGAATGAGTTTGCAGAATGGTGTTTCCTGAAATAGTTTAAACCGTTTATCAGTTTGACATGCTTTCAGTATTTTAACAGCTGATTAATAGAGCGCACTTAATAACTTATGTTGTTCATGTTACTAACAAGCATGGTAGTGAGGAATTGTTTAAAAATAGGTACCTGTAGCAAATTTGAACACGAGTTTACAGCACCTTCTCATAGACAAACACGTGGTTGGAAAATCTAATTATAAGTCCAGGAACTCTAGATTCGCTCGTATTATACTTGAAATATATTTAAATAATAAAACAAGTATCCTTTAAAATAGGAGAAATCCTTGAGAAAAATGTAACGAATTTAGTAGACGGTGACGATAATACTGTAGTCGCCGTCATAAAAGACAAACAGTACATCAAAATGGTTTCTTCCATCTTTGCAGTTTCCTTTCTACGAGGTTACTAAAATTTCTGTGACACAGACAGCCCCTAAATCATTTTTATTAGTATCACGTCGTAAATTTAGCTCAGTAAAATTCTTCTCTAGAATTCGAAGAACCATGGGGTCAAGTCATTCCAAGTTCTTAAAATTTTAACGGCGTCCAATTCGGATCATTTCTACGTTCAATAGATTAGACTAGTGGCGGATTTAGATTTTTGCCACCCCTAGGCTAACAGAAATTTGCCGCTCTTAGGCTAACATAAATTGACTACTTGATTTTGAATCCACAATAATACATTTAACATTTAGAAAAGTTCATTCGGCTACGCTTTACCTCTTGTTCTACTTCTTTTTTCAAATTTAAAATAACTTTGCATAATTCAGTTTTCCAGCTTAATATGCAAAACAAAATACATATTTTGAAACCAACTAAAGCAGAAACTAAAATATTTCAAATTGTGGACTACATAGAGATCCGCTAGAGAGAGTTGAGACATATCTCCCCTCTAATAGTCGCCGCTGTACCGGAACCTTGATGTTTTCATATGATTTGAAAATCTCGACAACTCAAGTTAAGCGGCACCAATCAGAATTGGAGTACCCCGTGTCTCATCTCTGCCTTAAGGCAGCATACTTATACAGCTTAAGGCAACATACCTTTGGTATGTTGTCACCCTCCTCCCCGCCTATACTATTAATTAAAATCAATGTAGGTATTACATAACATCCAATTTGAAACTCTTTGAATTTCTAACATCACCAGTAAAAATATTGCACTTTTAACAGAATATATGAATTTTTAATCAAATAAATCAATTCTCAACTAAATAGATTAATTTTCAACCAAGAAGAATTATTTTTTACTGGAAAGAAAATAAATATTTGAGATAATACATGAATTTTTAACTGAAAATTTTTTTGCAACCAAGAAACGAATAATTAAATTCGCAATTCAATAAATTAATCCTCAATCAAAAAGAACAAATTATCAAGAAAATAGTAAAATGCTCAAACGAAAACACATTAATTTCGAGCAAATTACAAAATTTAACCAAAGAAAGTAATGTTTGACAAAGCAGTTCAACTTTTAGCCAACTAGTTATATATTCAACCAAAAAATATTTTAGTTCTAGATCAATAACAGTTGAATTAAATAGTAAAAAGCAAAGCA
Organism: Andricus quercusramuli; assembly: GCA_932178445.1. Classification (NCBI taxonomy): domain Eukaryota; kingdom Metazoa; phylum Arthropoda; class Insecta; order Hymenoptera; family Cynipidae; genus Andricus; species Andricus quercusramuli. The sequence continues at coordinate 19,910 of CAKNXH010064086.1, forward strand.
GTTTTAACAAAATAGTTCAATTTCTTACCAAAGATATGAAATTTCAACTAAAATTATGAATCTTCAACCAAAAAAATTAATGCTTATCAAATTAATTTAACTTTAAACCAAGTAATTGAATTTTGAACTAAAAAAGGTGAATATTTAACCAAAAATCAAATACTTAAATTTTCAACCAAAAAGATTAATTTCCAACTTTGGAACAAGTAGTTAAATTTAAACAAGAAAAGAGAAATTTCCAACCAAAAATGGAATGGTTAAATTTCAAGAACAAAAATTAGTTTTCAATCAAAAATATAATAGCTGATATTTCTGCCAAAAAAGTTTTAATTTTAAATCGAAGCCAGGTAAAATTTGATTAAAAAAGACGAATTTTCAACAACATAGTTGAACCTTCAACGCAACAGATTAATTTTCAAACAAACAGTTGTATTTTTAACCTAAAAAAATGACATTTTTACCTGAAGAGTTGAATTTTTAACTCAGAAAGATTTTTCATTTAAGAAGGAAAGAAAATTACAACTAAATTGTGGAATTTCCTACAAAACAGTTACATTTTTAGCAAAAAAGTTCATGTTTAACCAAATAGTTCAATTTTCCACTAAATCATTTCAACGATAAATTTGAATTTTCAACCGAATAATACAATTTTTAACCAAGAAACATGAATTATCATCCAAAAATATTATAGTAGACTATTCAACTAAAAATAATTAGGATGAACAAAAGTAGTTGGATTTTCTTCTTTGGCTAAATGAAAGAATTGAGATTTTCATAATTTATAGACTAAAGTATAAAAGTTCAAATAAACATTGGAGTTCATTTTTAATTCTTTGAAAATATTATGTAAGAAAACTGCACATTTTGCGTGGAAAAAATGGTCAACCCTAAAGGACGAATGTTCAACAAAACAGTAGAATTTTCGACTAGAAACATGACTTCTAAACTTTTATGCGGAAAAGAAAACGTTTCGTGAAAACAGGGAGAAAAAAGAGGTGCTCTTTAAAGAAGGAGGGAAAGAGGAATATGGGAAAGTCCGCATTTTCAATACAGAATCTTTTATGAATAGAATAAACCAATTTCAATTTGAAATTTATAAATTTTTAATTCATATAATTTAAACACTTACCTGACGTGCTTCTCACAACAATATACCCATATCAACTTTTGTTTCTTTTACCCGTTTTGGCATCATGAAAAATTATATAAAAAATTGTAAAAAAAGGATTCTTGCGAACAATAAAGGAAGATAGATAATGAGCAGAGTAAATGAAGGCCCATTACGGGTTCTAAAACACATTTGACTTGACAGTATGAAAAATTCCAGTTCACCTACTTCTTGCACAGAATTTTTCTATTTATATGCATAGTTATGCGTAAAACATCTCCTAAGCTTCAAGCTGCAAAAAACCATCTATTATCGCAAGTAAAATTTTCGGGTGGGTTTAACATTATCCATGTACTTAGCATTAATTGAATCATATTCCACCTTTTGTATAATACGTCTAAGAGTTGCGATAAAATAGAATTGTGAACTAGAGTGATTTTTTTCAATTCATCGAATTTTTGAAATTCACTTATTAAATTAAAGAATATCTCACAAATCACTTGTTTGTTTCAAGACTGATCCCCATTTTATCATACATTCTCTTATTAAACTTTCCAGCAACTCTGCAATCTGTTTAACCTTTCAACATCCAGTTGAATATTACTCGCATGTCCCAGCCTTTTTAAGGAAGAGAAATGAATTTTTCATTAATTTATTACAGTCCAAGCTCCGAGCATTGCCGTTTTCGGGGCTGTAGGAAAGTATGATTCCAAGAAGCCATAAACCCCCATTCTAAGCTCGGTCACGCTCGAATGCGTGGAAGAGAAGAATACAGCTGACAATCTCCGAGCATTGCCGCGCGTCGGTTGGTTAAAAAATCTATCTCGAAAATCGTTTCATGTACCTAGTGTACGTACATATGTACAAAAGTGATTAAAATTGTATTATTTTGTTATAAATCCGAGTTTAAAGGCATGTGAAACATAAAAATCGAACATTAGCTATGGTATGTTCGATTCTTAGAATAAATGTAAACAAAGCGTCAAAGTGACAAATATTTCACCTCACTTTTAACGTTACTTATGTAATCTCGTGCAATACATTAATAATTACTGTGTCTTATTGCTTGTTTTTTTTTAAACAAAGAGAAACTCAAATATCGAATTGTCAATTATAACCACAATTTGATGTCACTCGTGTAATCTTCGTGATTATAATATACATGAAAAACGTAAACAAAAAAACAATGAAAAGCTTTTTTTACAGCAGTGAGAATAGATATTAGTTCATTTGAAAAATGAAAATTCAAAAACCGATACAGCTAAAATATGTAAAAAAAAAAATTCTTTCACTCTTTTCCACTTTTTATACCGCGCTATAATACTGCCAGCAGTTATCTCATAGAAATGCATATTAAAGGAGCTGAAATCAGGCATCTAATATCTTTTGAACGCTATTTTATAATTTTTCATGGTTTTTTCCAGGTTTTAACGTTCACATTTTATGTTGAACATTTATCCAAAACATCTCTGTGCAAAGCCCTTAAATATTTGACGGAAAGTAAAATAAAAATTGATTGGTTAGCTATCTTTGATATTGTGATATATTCACAAATATTCGTGCAAGAAACATTGATACCTTATAGTACATAAATTTGATTTTATATAATAGCACATTTTTTTTAAAGTGGATTAAAAATAATGTTGAATAACGAACAGATTTCCTCATATTTAATTTCTTGTATGTATAATAAAATGTACAATTAGTTTGACTGGAAAATTTCGAGATTTTGCCCGAAAAAAACCTTCAGATTCGGACGTTTCGTTCCCGGCAATCCTCGGAGCGTTAGCTATGAAATGCATCGGTCGCGAGCGACGCTAAAGTGGGGGTAGTGCTCGAGCGAGAAATCGGGGAACCGGCAATGCTCGGGGCGGCAATGCTCGGAGCTTGGACTGTAGTTCGATTTACCTATGCTAGAGTAGGTCACAGATAATTTCTGAATGCTGCATGTAATTTATAGTGATAAAAAGACTTCACTATTCATTTAACTATTTCTGTTCAAATACTGTCATTAGAATTCGGTATATAATACCATTATCATTCATTATATTGACTTCCAAATAATGCTATTACATTGATTATATCCATAATAATCAATAAATCGTTAATAAATATCGCACGGTGTGCTTGAAAGGGGTCTTAATCGAAAGTCTGCCAACCTGGGGTTTTCTTGATGGATTTGATTCCTAGGCATCCCAGGAGTATTTCAAGCTCAAAACCAAAATCGGTTATCAGAGGATTTTTGAAAAAAATCGATTTTAGTATTTAAATTTGCAGAACTGGGAGTTTGCATTTTAAACTTTTAAAGTTCGCATTTTTCTAGAAGCTAAACTTGTACGAGAGTAGGTGTGTATTGGGTTTTTGGGATAGCTGATTACGAATACATTGTTAGATTTTCAAATTCAAGATGGCGGATCCAATATGACGGACTGAATGGTGAAATTATTGCTGATTGTGGTTAAAATTAGTATATGAAGGTTTTTGGGGTCGCTAATTACATACCCGTTATCAGATATCCAAATTTCAAGATGGCGGATCAATAATGGTGGTCTAAATGAAGTAATAAAATTCTAGTCCCTGCTGGGATTTTCTTGATGTGTTCGATTTTTGGCATCCCTAGAAAACGTAGATAATAACGTCATCCAACGTATGTACCAATTGTTCGTATTTATTTATGACTTCTTCCATTTTAGATTGAGATATTATACAGGAAAAAGATCATGCACAAAGTTGCTAGGCATAAAATTCAATCCATTGATGTTACACTGAACAATTAGTTTTTCTACAGTAACAGGTACATATTAAACATAAAATCATTTATTTAAAAAAACGCTATCGTAAATTTTTTTGTAAATTGAATATGATGTGTTATATAACTAATCAGTTACAACTAGTATAACAAAAATCTCGAAACTAGTTCATTGACTCATTAGGTATTTGTATGTATTTAATGTCGCATGAGAAAACTAAGTTTAGCTTCTAGAATAATGCGAAATTCAACAGTTTAAAACGCAAACCCACAGTTCTGCAAATTTAAATACTAGAATCAATTTTTTTCAAAGAGCCCCCGATCGCCGATTTTGGTTTTGAGCTTAAAATACTCCTGGGATGCCTAGGAATCAAATCCATTAAGAAACCCCCAGATTGGCAGACTTTCGATTAGGACCCCTTTCGAGCACACCGTGATCGTGCAGTTAATTTGTCAACATTTTAATATGAAACTCATGTCGTTGATTACAACGTTAAAAACCAGTTCTCCTCACCTCTCACATTTATTCCTTTACTTATCTCGAGCCTTCCAGTTGTGTTAAATATTGTGCCAAATATTGTAGTTAAAGTTTTAAGAACAAATTGTTTGCACATTTCAATTTTCGATGTGAATGACTTACTCTCAAAAGTGGCCTACTTTTGCATAGTTTCGCCTAATAATTGCATAAGCTCAACAAACGTATTTTACGTAAAAAATATTTAAAATATCATATGAAACATGAGTTACGAACAAATTTTCTAATAAAATCACATGGACAGCAGACCCACAAAAGACTACGCTTAAATGTAAGCAAGTACAATATGATAAGATTTATCCGCATTGCGAATATACCTTATTTTTTTTCGAATATATTTTTTTTATAATATCTTACTTTTTAGGGTTAAGGGTATGTGACACAGCCAAATACCTACATTGCCGACCTCACTTTTTCAATTTTCCGAATTTTTTTTTGAATCTAAGAACTTTTTTTGTAAATAAAATTTCGGGCTGAAACTTTGGAAAATGTATGAGAAGACAATAAACTACGTCTATGTACCTTATTCGAGGAAGAACTTCGCAAAAAATTATTTTCGAAGAAATTAAAACTGGGTGCATTTTTTGAACCTTAGAACTTTTTTTATAAGTAAAATATCGGCTTCAAACTTTGAGAAATGCAAGAGCTGACAGTAAAGTACGTTTATGTACATTATTTGAGTATAAAAGATGCAAAAAGAAAAATTCCAACTAAGTGTCAATTCCGGTTTCGCTTGCCAGTTCGGTCGGTATTTTTGCGGTGGGCACGACAATGCGAAGTCTGGCGGCCACTAATCGATGCTTTATCAGCTGACTCGTCTACATCTGAAATATGGGGTCCACGCTGTAAAAGATTGATGATCCGGTGTTCTTACAATAATATTTTTTGAAAGTTGTGTCCAGCATAAAAGTTGAGTGAAATATGTTGTTTCAATGTTGAATTATGTAAGTATTGAAATCGCTATTGGCCTCGTTCAGTGGCCGCCAGACTTCGCATTTTCGTGCTCATCGCAAATACCGACCGAACTGGCAAGCGTTGTTGACATTTAATTGGAATTTTTCTTTTTGCATCTTTTATACTCAAATGATGTACATAAACGTACCTCACTGTCGGCTCTTGCATTTCTCAAAGTTTGAAGCCGATATTTCACTTATAAAAAAAGTTCTCAGGTTCAAAAAATGCACCCAGTTTTAATTTCTTCGAAAATAATTTTTTGCGAAGTTCATCCTCGAATAAGGTACGTAAACGTAGTTTATTGTCTTCTCATACATTTTCCAAAGTTTCAGCCCGATATTTTAATTACAAAAAAAGTTCTTAGATTCAAAAAAAAATTCAGAAAATTGAAAAAGTGAGGTCGGTAATGTAGGTATTTGGCTGTGTCACGCAGAAACTCGTATACACTTCTGTTCTGGTTTCAGTCCGTCTGTCCATCGCACTATTTTCCTGGGAGCGGTAGTATGGTAGGGGGCTGTGAGATGAGGGTGAAAGGGGATGAGAGGTCATGGGTATTGGGAAGGAAGAGGAATCACGATAGATGGTGGGGGTGGGATTGAGGGTAGGGTGAGTGGAAGAGTAGGTGATGGAGGGCTTGGCTAGAGGGGAGGAGGGGAAGTACGATAAGAGGTGAAGGGTAAGTAGGGGATTGTAGGCGTTGGAGAAGTGATGAGGGGGTGGGGGTCCATGAAAGGGGAAGTAAGGGAGTGAACATTAGGGGAAGGTGAGCAGAGGGTAGGAGAAGTAGGAGAATGATATAGGGAAGGAGAAGTAAGATGGGGCAGTGAGGGGAGAACTGGGCGATAAGATAGAATCGGATAGGAAAGGATAGTATAGAACGAAGGAGAGAGGTGGTGAGAGGGGTAGGGGAAGATCTGGGATAAGTCTATTAAAATCACTCAATTTTCTAAGTGAAGCAAAAAATAATATAAAAGGTAAACATTTTAAAAACTATAATAAATATCTATATTTCTATATTATATCTGATATTCTTGTTCAATTTTCCTTTATATAGCAGCATTTTGCTTTGATAGAAAATGCTATACAATAAAAAACTTAAATTATAGTTCCTGTCACGGCAAGAGTTGTTTTCTTCTTACATTAGAACAAGTTAAGGTTTTTTTTTTCAAGGTAACGTTCGCCTTTCAAAATATTCATCTCCCAGTCCAGTATTATTTCCCAAGAAAATGCTATTAAAGAATAGGAAATCAATTTACAATATTTTGTATATTTATGTGTACACATTCGCTGAAGTGCCTGGTGTGAAGTCACTTGAATTCACATGAAGTCACTCAAATCAATTGTAGTCAGTGGACACGCCATCAATCGAGTGGTGAATCCCTCGTGGGTTCATTTTTTGTATGTAGAGAAGACTTAGGGTGGAAGCAGTAGTTATTAATTTCAGTGAAACCTAAGTTCATACCATAAATAACCCTCCGTCACACAGGTTTTTTCATTTAAAGGAGAAATCAACTAATTAATCACTTAACCAATCGAATAATTAATTAATCAATTTATTAATTGATTATCAAACTAATCGATAAACCAATCAATCAATTAATCAACCAATAAACTAATCAATCAATTAGTCAAGTACTTGAGAGTAAAAATTTGGCTGGATCGTAAACGACGCAACTGTGTGACGGAGGGATAATTTTATTTTTTAAATAAAGAATTTTATACAAGATATTAGGAAATTGCCCAGTGGGCAGGGAATTTAAGAACGTAACTGGAACGCCCTAAAAACGTTTCTTGGACGTACAAATCTAAAGACGTTATTTGAACGTTTCAAAAACTGGCCTATGTCAGACCAAATAAGGTTCTGAAAACGTTTCATGTTCCAAATACGTCCTTAAAACGTCTCTGGATTATTGTATGTTCAAGGAACGTTATTTGGACTGACTTAGGACATTTTTGAGCCGTTATAATAAAGTTCTTATGTTTGTGCCGGCTGGGATGAGTTCTCTGTGTTGACAAAGGATTGATGTGACTCATAAGGATTGTTTTAGGACTAATAAATACTTTGAAAACAGTTTCTTCCACACTCCAATATATTTGAAAAAAATCAGGCGTTCAAATGATAATTTCTTTGAAGAAAATTATAAAACAGTGATAGAAAAATTCCATTTTAAATCATGCAACGAAGTCCAGCTTCTTTCAATTGATTCAAAAGAATAATTAAAACATTTTAAAAATGACATTCTTATTTTTTTTTCGTCGCGGAATCTTGATCTTATTTAATATTTTGTACTGGTCATCCTTTTATTTCCATCTCAAAAATATTTGTATTTTGTTTTTGACCCATAATTTTCGTTTGAGACCATATTATGCGGGAATATGGATCTCACTGGAAAGCTAGAGGCCGTAGGGAACTTTTTGCTAAAGTAAGTACATTGATTCCGTCAACTAGAAAAATTTTACGACCAATTTTGTGAAATCGTCTTTTTGGGCAAAAAAATATCGTAACCGGTTGTGGGCACCCGTCGAAAATTCGTTGACAATGGAGATAGTCAAAGGAAAATGCACCTAATTCTAAATAATTTCAAGGTTTATTAATTTTAAAGGCCTTTAGTGGCCAAAATATAAAAAAAAGGTATTTGACTTCGGTAGTCGACTTCTTCGGGGTTGTCATGGCTGAAATACGTAAACTAAAATAATAACTAAAATACGTTATAACGTTTGTTATTTCGGCATGAATTATGATATCTGACAGTTTTCCAGTCAAACAGATACTTTAAATGAAAAAAATGTGCCCACAACCGGTTACATTCAAGTGCACACAACCGGAATTCACGATCATTATCGGTGCATCAAGAAAATGTGATGTTTTATAACTTGCATATAAATCGGTGAGACATCTTAAATCACAACTAAAATACTGTAGAAATATCAATAACACTCACCTGTTTGAGATTACTTGCTTTGATTTATCGCAGTTTTTAAACATTGGTAAATTACGAATGCGTTAATCCTTACTTACTTTTTTGAATATGATCGCAGCTAATGCACAAATCGTCTATCTACGTTGATATCACCTCGAAAACTGCGTAGTACTACTGTCAGAATACAAGTACGCCACCAGTTAGATCTGGCATTATTTGTATTCTGTCAGTTGTTACGCAGAGGTGCCCACAACCGGAGAGTGCCCGCAACTAGTGACTCTCCCCTACTATTTCCATTGATACTGGAATACGATAAAATAAAATAAAAAATAACTGTGATTAGAAATACAGAAAAACAAAAACCTGTACCTACATGAAATCGTACAGTGCATCGTCATTTGTTCGAAGATATACTCTTTTGTCTCTTGGTTTACGAAAAATACATACTGCAGCTCGGATAAGTCATGTTGTGCTTTTACGAATCTTTAAAATTGGACTCAAATGTCCTTGATTCCGATGGTGTTTATTGAGTATCCGTTTTGTATGTAATATGATATACATAATGGATGTTCATAAAAACTACACGAATTAGGGCTATTTTAATCCCATTTTAAAGATTGGTAAAATTGACAGTCGACCTATCCGAACTGCAGATACGTTTCATTTAATTTGCATAGCAGTATGTATCAGTTCTACTCTGAATTTAGTTAACGTTTTTCTTGTTTTTCACGGCAGAATAACCAGGCGGTCGAAAATCCTCAAAAGGACATTTCTCATTTCCAATACAATATTTTTTTAGTTTAGATCTGTCCGAGAGGTCAAGACCTCGAATCTCCAATCCTGAACCGATATTTTACGCGATTCCTTTCAAAGTCGAATGGATACATATACAGTTACATATACACTATATAGTTATATACACAATCCAATCTCATAGTCTCAGTACCACGAGAACGACAACTTTTCCAATTTCACAGATCCCAACTCAGCAAGATTTTATAGACAAGCTCAAACCTTTGCCCTCAGCCGCCTAAACTCTCCCTTTAAACGGCCCTTTAACAGGAGAAAACTACCTCCGGATCACAGGTTGCAGACCACTTATGTGTCACAAGTTTCTCCTCCACGATGCGATCTTCCGATGGAAAATTTCACTGGAAAATTTATTGCGTTAAGGGCTTATAGCACTTGGCAAAAACGACTGTGAGTGAAAATCACGGAAAAGGTGAAGCGATTGAAAAATGAATTTGAATTTCACGAACGGGGCGACCTCCGCAGTTTATATAAGTGGGAGGGATCAGAGTTCAAATATATGCTGAATGTGGTTCAATAAAAAAGTCAAAGTCGCTTTGGAATTGAAAAATCGAGGAAAAGCTTTGATTTTCCACAGCCAATTTTTTTTTCTCCTGGAGCTTGTTAACTTACTAGCTACGAAAGCTTTTAGGAGAAACTTAGCATATGTGAATATTAACCAGACCATGATTATATTTTTATAACATTTATAGTAATGCACCTGAATTTCAATTTATGCACGGTTTTGGTTCTGACCTTTTCTTAAATTGAAAGTCACCGAAACGTTACCATCAGGACCCTGTCGCAATGTTGCGCAACGTGACGCAGTTATCCAGCTCGGCCAAAGGGGTACTGCGTTTTATCGCTATGCTACTGTTTTGTCGTGCATTATGGTCACGGCATATCCCCCGCTACTCTCTTCCGAAACCGCCGCGATACTATATGCAGGGATCAAAGTTTTTCCCCCTGTATACTCCTTCATTTCCACCTTTTTTTCGAATTCCCCTTTTTCCTATGTTATTGAAAAACTTCCCCTTTTTCTCTTTAAATATATGCTTTTTTTTGGTAAATGTACGTAACTTTTCGAAATATAAATACAAAATGTTATTGATTAATTTTTGTATTCAACCCTCACACAACAAGGTGAAAGAGAATCTCATTAACCACAAGGTGGGGTGTTTCCACACCCCAGTCGTTTTAAAACATATTAAGAATGATGTATAGTATAATATTGTTTATAAGGTATTTAAAAACAGTAAACAATTATATAAAGGACTTTTTAAATCATTTCTTGCTAAATTATAACGAGAAAATTCCATTTCTTAGATTTTTTTCAGTTTTAGGTAACACAAAGTTTATGTACACAGTCCCTGACGCACAATATATTTCATAAAGAACAATAAATTATTAGGCAGATTCTTGCAGTAACGTAAATAATGTCTTGATCAAAAAAATGCAGGTACATAAACATTAGCGTACAAAAATAGTTCAAAACATGAAAAAAAATACGTATGACATATTAGTATTATAGCTTCTCAAAACATCTGTAGCATGACTTAGTGACCCTCTCATGCTCTTTACAAATTCCGTTTTTTTACAAAATATCCGTTCCCACGTGCAGAGAACAACTGAAGCGGAGGCTATTCAGAGTCCTGTCTCCCTGAGACGCTCTGGGCCTAGCGCGTGCGCGGAAATACTGCCTTGGGGTGTCTGAACACCGCACCTTGTTGTGTGAGGGTTAAAATTACTTTTCTTATGCAGCTATAATATAGAGCAAGACATGTAAATCTAGGTGCGTCTATGAAATTAAGGAAATGCATCTGTATAATATTGAAGTATATAAATAAATCATTTATAAATAATGAAATAGAAAATAAGGAAAACAATACATCGTAATATCGATAAGAAGGTTTAAGTGCTAAAAATTATAGTCCATTGAAACTAAGGCTGTGTCTAGTCTAGTCGTCGTGAAAAATTAGGGGCGTTGGACCACTATTATTTATGTGGCCAGTCACAGGGGTGCCTTCCCGTCCCCACCCGAAAATTCGGGGCGACTAGCCAAGCTTATGAAAAATATCGCACTAGTCATCCCGAATTTCGGGACAAAGAGAAATGTTCTGAGCTTGAACAATTTAATGTCAAACAATCAAAATTGAGTCACTTCAATTTTAAATCTGTATTTAAGCAGTTTGGAACGACCAAGTAGAGTAAAAATCGGAGATAGTGCCGGTTTTGGGGCTGAAGGTGGGCCTGAACTAACCGAAACTCCACTTCGAACGTAAACAGTCAGGGGCGTATGAACCATTTCCGGTGGATTACACTGTGTGGTAAAAAATATTTTTAAAATTGTTTTTCTAATACGGAGACAAAGGAAGACTAAATATTTAACGGGAATGAGGAAGAAAGAGTGCTGTTACAAGTTTAAATAAATGAATTTCCTGCTCACGTACTTTAAACATTTTGAGGCCGTTGAGCATCTTGTTTAAAAGGCGAGCTTTCTCTTGAATAATCGGTCCAGATACCCCGTCACTCGTTTAATTTAACCATTCGAAAAAAGCAGCATCCAAAAGCACATCACTTTTTTGCAACTATGTATGCATAAGCGGAACACTTTGTGAAAAAAACACTTCAAGTGGGAAGCAAGCATTTTTGCATATAGCGCATAATGCATGCGACGCAGTTTAATAACCAACCATACGAAGAAGTTGTTTAACAGAAAATCACTTGATTTTATTAATATTAGATTAACTGTCTACAAAAAACACAATTTTCACAATTCTCACGTTAATGCTTGACAGTTTGAGATTACAAAACACTACAGTGGGAGTTTGATGCTTGAAGTCGATCGGACCTCTCTTTTTACCATGTGGAACAGAGAAGATCCGATTGTATTCCAATGACAGGTCACGCTTTTCGTGTCAAAAAGATCATTCTCTCTCTCGGCCCATCCAATACTTCTTTTTCTTTGTTTTCTTTATCGAATCATAGAGCCTATTCGGTAGCTATGACAGTGCCACCAATTCAGAAGAAATTTGAAATAAATATTAGCAAGAAATCTCATAGTAAACAATTAATTTTAGACCATAGTATAACATTTTTTATTAAAATGAATTGATATTCACTACTTTTTTTCATTAAAATTACTACAGTAACTTCGAGATATTACTTCGCGATATATATTCGCGTGTAGTGTTGCCATCCGAGACGAGAAATACCGAGCCTGGCTCGCTTTCGTCTCGTTCATTACTCGGTTCCGTCTCGTTTTCCCGGGAGCATTACTCGGTTTGTCTCATCAAATTCTTCCTCGTCCCATCTCGACCTTACTCGTTTCTCGCTCGGTTTTTCCGAGAAATGCGACAGATGTGCGCTAGCAGAGCGGACAGCTCGCGGGAGTGTTCTTTTGCCACTCTGACGCGCTAATGCTAATTCGCGTTCTTTAATGAATAGCTAAAGTCGAAATATGATTACATATTATACTTTTTTGTTGATTACTGATTAATTTGGTATCAAACACGACTATGTTTCAATTGTTTCAAAGATTTGCACTCTATTAGTATGTCATTTGGTTCTTATTGAACATTTATTTTGCCAATTATAAGAATAGAGTATATGAAACGGAAAGGTAAAAAGAGAGGTATATTTTCAAGTCATTTGGAGTTTGAAGAATTTAACACTAAGTTAATTTTTTATAATTTAAAGTAGAATTTTAAAATTTTGTGGCACCCAATTTCTACGGTTGGTAAATAAAATATATTTGTTGGGGCATTTACAAAATCGAATGTGCGCACCTCCTTAAATCGTATTGACTACTACATATTTTTTAAATTATATGAAATTGGAATGTGTAAAAATTATTAAATCAGTCAGTAATAATACTCAGAAACACATTATGATCATCACACAGTCGATTTTATACTTCACCCCTACGACATTCATGTATCTACATTTGTTTATTCAGGTATGTATATTTGAATATTCATGTATATAAAAATTTGTATAATTCAGAAACGTATTAGCACTGAAAATGTTCCTTTCGGGTCCCTCATAACGTATATATCTTACGGCTGGGCTTCGTCAGAAAGAAATAAAAAAAATTGTTAATCGCAGAGTTTTGGAAAAATCGCGAATGTTACTTTTGTTTCTTAACCTGCATAATATGCCCAATTTTTAAAATTGGCAAGTGTTTTATTTGAGTTCACACGGGTAAAATTAATTTTTTTGTATGGAGTTCTAAAAATGAAAAAAATATAAAAGCTCTAGAAATTACGAATTGAATTTATGAAAGAATTCATAAAGTTTTGAAGATATTTTTTAACATTTCGCACAGATTTCGAATATTTTGCTAAAATTGTAAAAGATTCCTAAAGATTTCACAGAAATTTCAAAATCTCACATCGATTTTTACATACTTTAAAGGATTTCAAGAAATTCACAAAGCTTTCAAATCATTTCGAAGATTGCACAAACATTTCAAATATTTTCATTTTTTCAAATCAATAGAACAGATTTCAGAAAGGTTTCACAAATATTTGAAAGAATTCATCAAGTTTATAAGATATTTCTTGAAATTTCGCAAATATTTCGAATATTTTGCTAAAATTTTAATGGATTTCATAAGATTTCACAGAAATTTCAAGATCTCACATAGATTTTTACATACTTTACAATACTTCCAGAAATTCATAAAGATTTCAAATCCTTTGGAAGATTGTACAAACATGTCAAATATTTTCATGTTTTCCAATAAATACAACAGTTGACAGAAATATTTCACAAAGATATCAAAGAATTCAAAAAGCTTTTTAATATTTTTAAAAATTCTACGAAGATTTCAAAGACTGTGCGAAAATTTCAAAACATTCCGAAATATTCCCCAGACCTTTCAAGATCTCAAGAATTCAAGGAATCCAGAAAGATTTTAAAGATTGCAAAGATTTGGCAAAAATTGTAAAAGATTCGGAAACATTTCACAGAAATTTTAAGATTTCATATACATTTTAAAAACTTCCGAATATTTCAAGGAATGGACGAAGATTTCGAATTATTTTAAAGACTTCACAAAGATTTCAGAGATTTGAAGGGTCTCAAAGTCTTCACAGAGATTAACGAATATTCCCAAGGAGTTCACGAAGCCGACTTATATTCGCTAAAAATTCCGAATTTTTTTATTTATGGGTCAGCTTCCTTTATAAATTGGAGACCTGGAAAAACTTCACTTTTTGACCTGTAAAACCTGAAAAAGACCTTGAATTTTGTTTCTAAGAATCGCTGGATACCCTGAATGATAGTCAACTTCATTGAAATGTTTGCGAAAGTTCAAAAAAAAATACGCAAGATAGGAAAAAGTATGTACGGATGTTTTTTATAACTTTTCGAACTGAACAACTCTGATTTATTAATATTTTCAGAAAAACCCCATTTAGTATATTTTCAAATTAAAAAAAAATGTAAAGCCAATTTCGAAATAAAACAAAACGTTCTATTGGAGTCTAAAAGATAACCTCTAAAGATAACACTCTAGATACTGACGCATATACAAAAATGTCCGCCAACTTCAGGATACACTACTTGTCAGCTTCAAAAATTGAAATTGAATTATGTAGTATTCAAAGTGATTTAAGTAGGTACGCACTTTCGATTTTTCTAATGTCCCGGCAAATATATTTTATTTACCATCCTTAGAAATTAGACGTCACAAAATTCTAAAAATCCACTTTAAAATGTATAAAAAGGAAATTAGTATTAAATTCTTTAAACTCCAAAGGCCTTGAAAATATACCTGTCTTTTTACATTTCTCTTTCATGTATTCAGTTGTTATAATTGGCAAAATAAATTATTAATAAGGACAAAACAAAATACTAATATAGTGAAGTTCAATCTTCGAAAAAATCGCAACATAGTCGTGTTTGATATCAAATTAATCAGTAATCAACAAAAAAGTATAATATGTAATCATATTTCGACTTTAGCTATTCATTAAAGAACGCTAATTAGCATTAGCGCGTCAGAGTCGCAAAAGAACGCTCCCGCGAGCTGTCCGCTCTGCTAGCGCACATCTGTCGCATTTCTCGGAAAAAAACCGAGCGAGAAACGAGTAAGGACGCCACGAGACGAGTAAGAATGAGACGAGACAAAACGAGTCGAGGAACACCGAGACAGCAGGTATGACTCGTCTCGTCCAGTCTCGTTTCTCGGGATTTCTCGCTCGGCGGCAACACTATTCGCGTGTCAGATAGCGCTGTTGTCAATGTCAAAGATAGGCTCATTCGATCGCACGAAATAATCCTATCCATCGGCTTCAGTTGGCTTTAGGCATCAAAGCCCCATTGCTGGTCGACGCGAGTTCGCCATCGTACTTATTCGCTATGTGTGTGCCTCCCGCTTCGAGTGAACTGTCGCATTGTCATGACACAGGTAGGCAGGCCGTTAGGGTAAAGCGTTTTACCGCAAAGCTACTGTTTTGCAGGTCAGTTATATATGCCCTTTCCACTCTTAATTTTCGGTTTTTTTATAGCCCACTGAATTGCGCCGCAAATGCACTCATATGCGACACCAATAACAAATGTTGCGCCACGAAACTCTAGGAGTTATAGCAGGTCTTACGTGGGAGGGGGGGGGGGGGGGAGCCAGCCCCCCATTTGAAAAGTCAAAGTTTAAGTTGCATGACCGCGATTTTTCTGAAATAATAAAATTGTTTCAAATTCATCATAGCTATCCGTCATAATTTCAAATGCGTTCAAATGCGTAACCACTTGAAAATTTTGCGCTGGCTTATTAACAAAGATAGCATTTTTGGTAGGGGAGAGGGCAGTGTGACGCAGAGTATATTCTAGCGTGCAGTTCGAGACAATAATGCAGTTCTAAAAAAAAAAGTGCAGTTCTTAATATGAAAATGTGCAGTTCTAAATTTTCACCACAACACACTATTAGGACAATTTTTGGATAAATAAGGGAGAAAACAGACGTTTATTTGTCTTTCGATCATTGAGAATGCAAGTGTTTAATCTTTGACAGTTATATGGAATTTAAAATTACGGATTATAATTACGGATTGTCGTTTCAAATGCTATCCATTAACTGTGAATGGATTTCCTTTAATCTTGAAGTGAAATCTATTGTCGGACAAAAGCAAGAATATTTTTAACGTTAAAAGAAAACTTATTGCATGATATTACGTGCAAGAAATGTAGAAAATCCGACTTTAGTGAATGTAAATATAAATCTGATATAAAATCGGCGCTTTACAAAATCATTTCATGAAGAACGTCTTACGAACTTTCGATTGTCAAAAGCGATGTAAAAATATGTCTACTTCGATTGTCAAACCCGTAAAAATTAATGAAAAGTGAGGTTAAGCAGGACAAAAATGGTTCTTTCAGTACACGTACCTTCCAAAGTTTTCGCGTCACAATCTTGGATTCCTCAGTTTTTGAAGAAATCCATTTTCTACATCATTTTGCACGTTTTTTTACTCACTTTATCAATTAATAAATAAATCGTGTAGTGGAAAAATACACTCATGCGCAGGCGCACTTTCTCCGCTAGCCAACAAATGTAATCCTTTAATAATTGAAGGAATTCTTTTCAAAGTCAAAAGAAATCGTTCATCAGTGAAACTACTTCCGTTTTGCATTTAACGGATAAGTCTTCGCACAGTGAAACGATTCTATTGATGGACAAAATAAATCTGCTTAATTTCAAAGGACGCATTCTGAAAGAAACGTGATTTTACTGTTGATAGACTTTTTCTTAGAGTGGATGAAGGGACTTTCGTATGGGGTTCCAAATGCGCTCATGTGCGCCATGAAAATTTTCTGAATATCTTGGAGTGGTAATGAGGGAGCTGATAATGGTTTTGGTTAATTTTAAAAGTGGCGCATATGAACGCATTTGAAATCCTATTTGAAAATACCTATATCAACTTTTGTAATGCAATTAAATTTATTTGGTGGTCACGTGGGCTGATCGATAAGAAGTGGTAATGAGAGGGTTGATTATGATTTTTTCTTAATTTTGAAAGTGGCGCACATGTGCGCATTTAAAGACGAATGGCTCCATATCCGTAATTTTAAATTCCATATAACTGTCGAAGATATAACACATACGTCACATTGCCCCCCCCCCCCCCCCCAATGCTATCTTTATTAATTAGCTAGCGCGAAATTGTTAAGTGGTGGCGCATTTGAGCACATTTGAAATTATGACGGCTAGCTATGATGAATGAAAAAAAATGTTATTATTATAGGAAAATCGCGATAGCCCCCACCCCGTTTCAATCGCTGATAACTCGGTTATCAATAAGGTGCAAAACTTTTTCTTGATGGCGCATATCAGCTCATTTGGAAATCTTCAAGGTCATGCAATTTAAACACCTTCCATAACTCCTAGAGTTTCGTGGCGCAGCATTTTTATTGGTGGCACATATGAGCGCATTTGTGGCGCAATTCAGTGGGCTATGAAAAACTCGAAAATTGATATTAGGGGGGGGGGGGGCTGGTGCAACTGACCTCTGTTTTGTCACGCCTGAGTAAGCAAAACGCATCCACCTGCAGCTTTTCTTACCCATACCCACCTCGATTCTCAGAAGGGCTATATTCGGGCGCACTATGTCCGATTTTGACTGTATATCCAATTAGGAACAAAATTCCTATAATGGCAGAAATCATTCAAAAATCATTCCAAAAACTGCTCGTATGAAGAGAGGAAGTTAGAATATATGATTGACAATGTTGGAAGAGACTGTTATTTGGAAGGATCAGGGGGGTTGGTATGGTGTTAGTAAGGAGGGGGATATGTATTAAATAGGTGGGTGAGTACATGTCTCAGCAGAAAGACAAGGTGATTACTTTTGTGTTTTATAATATGTGATGTGTGTGCGTGAATACGTGTGAGTGTAGTGGTGACGGTTGGAAGTCATTTAGTGAAAGCATATGGTAGAAAATGCTGTGCATTTGCTTGTGTGGAAGGTGATTAATATTCTGTCTGTTGGTGTGAAGATGATTGGTGTGTTTTGTATGACTGGGTACATGAAAGCATATGCATGTTTGGAGTACTGGATTGGTGTGCTAGTGTTTAAGGTTTAAGTGTGTTATATGTAGGAGCGGAAAGGGTTTTTTGTCTTGAGTGTCTGTATCAGAAGATTAACTAAGTATGTATATGGTTTTTGGAGGAAGATAGTTGTCGTTTGTATACACAAAATATCAATTATCTTCACACCAACAGACAGTATATAATCACCTTTCAAGCTAAAAATGCAAAACCTTTTCTATGCTTAGACTCATTGACTTCCAACCCTCAAACTACCACTCACACGTATTCACGCATACACATCACATATTATATAATACAAAACTAATCACCCTAATGCCCTCATTTAAACCTACAATTCAACCCCTCTTCTTAATTTTAAATCGCACTCATCAACATCCTCTGTTTCTGCTGAGGCTTGTACTCACTCACCCATTTAATGCATATCCACCCCTTTTTGCTCAAACCATACCAACACCTTGACTCGCCTACATAACAACTCTGCATACAAACACTGACACTCAAACACCCACCAAAAAACTCCTAAGCCTCTTCCCAAATTTGCACACATCACCCTCCTCCTACTCACTGTCCTACACTGTCTGTTACCCACCCTTTTCACTTACAGTTGCACTGTTTGACTCATCCTCACACAAAGCACGAACTATCTTCACACAATTCACACACACCAAATACCCCCTCTCTCACACACACTTACACATAAGCACACATGATCTCTCTTGTTCAGCACGACAATAACACACACTACTACACGGAAAAAAGTACTGGAAATTTTCATTGACCGAGTCTGTGACTTTAGGATAGGTCTAAAACCATTTGAAAATATCATATAGAAAAATCACACGCATATAGCTTGAAGATATATAAGACCACTTATATTAATCGCACGCTTTTTACGCTCTAAAAAATCGGACGCAAGCTGCGCGGATTCGAAATATCTACACTCTAGACACGAGACCTAAGCAACTCATTCCTAACTTTGCTTAATGAATTAAACACATTGTTTAAACAATTTTTGTTTAAATAATTGATAAATATAATTTTTCACGGAAAATTATTTTTTTACCAAGGGATGATTTTACGTAAGATTTTACAGAAGGAGAAGGAAGTGAGAAGGGTATCAAGAAATTGGAGAGAAGGGACAAGTAGTGGAGAAGAATAAAGGAGAAAAAAGGAGCAGTATACTGAGTTGTGTGATAAAAAAAAGAGTGGAGGAAAATAAAAGGTTTGAAGAAGAAATGGAAGTGTTGTAAGAAATGGAAGTCATGTAAACCCTTAGGGGACACATTATGAATAAAGAAGAAGAATTAAGTTTGATAATCGAATGAATAATTTTCCAAACATAACAAAACATCCAATATCTTAATTTTTTCAAAAAGTGGACTTATCGCGCTTTGTTCGCTTACTAAAATATATTATATTTTACCTCGAAGTTCTGAAATGTTTAATTCTTTTGAAAATTTATGTAATAAAGCAATTGTTTTTTTTTGTATTCTGAATTGTCACCCTGAACTGCTTTATATAAAAATATAATGAACATCAATAATTTCGATTAGTAGCTTCTAGAAACTTTGCAAATTGGTTCATTGTTGTTAGGGATTATAGGGAAGTTCTGCTAACAGGATCAACATTTTGGCGTTAATTGCAAGACCATGTTAATGGGTTACCATTTGTGTTGCAGGAACCGTACAAGGGCTGAGGTGTTATCAATGTGGACAATACAATGACGGTGTTGGCAGCATCACGCCATGCATCAATTACACAGCTCACATGAACTTAAAGGACTGTCCGCCTTCGGCTGACTGGTGTATTGTAAGTATTCAGTAAAAATTTATATATATATATATATATATATACTCTAAAATCTCTGTACATAAGGATTTATTTACTTATATGACGAAATTAATCAATGTTTTGATATTGTGCGATGTTGTGCGCCAGGACACAAGAACATCATGATGATTTTGGACACATTTCAAAGAACCATCATATTTTCGAAAAATGAACTTCTAGTTGATTCAAGCATGTTTCTCAAAGAAATTAAAACACATTATCGAGACTCTTTGATTTCTGTAAAAAGTTCATTAATTTAAACAAAGAATTCTAAAGTATGGAAGCCAGAGAAACATTCTTGGTCAACTGTCGTAGTCAAAAATTATTGGAAAAAAAATCTCATTAATGCTATTAACAATTTAAAGAATTTATAGTTTTTCAGTTACTGTGTCATGAATCATGTTATGTTCATGGTAGATTCATTAGAACGTCGTTTATTGATTGATGAGATCAAAGATTTAAATGTTCATTCAGAATTTTTCAACAATATATTCAATAATGTCGTAAAACAAAGATTTAATGAGAAAATTTAAAATTTACTCTCTAACAATAGCATTAATGAACAATTAAATATCAATAAGTACAAAGATAAAATCAATGTAGGTTATGAGGATCCTAGGATCATTAATTTTAGTAACACTAAAATTCCAATAAGGTAAATGGCGTGTTAAGGTTAGGACATGAATTTATTTCATCATTTCTAACAAATAAATGTAATATAGTTTTTGATATCGTGAAAGACCTTGTGTATAATATTGGATTGATTGAAAATTTAGATGATCATGATATGCTCAGACATAGAACTCTTCACTCGGCACAAAATTTTTTCACGCAGGAACAAAATTTCACATGTCGATACAATTTTTACTCAGAAGATAAAAAAAGACAATTGTTTATTACATCAAACCAGCTACTAATAACACAGCCACAGAAAAAAAAATCGTTTTCCGGGCCTGGAGGTCAGACCTTGTTGACTATATGTTTTTTGGGTAGCTGAATCCGAATCCGAGATCCTCAAAACCCCAGCACGTCAAGGTTTTGACATAACCTCAAAAAACCTCCTAAACATTTTTTTTCGAGTCCGGGGGTCAGACCATGTTTATTATATGTTTTTGGGGTAGCTGATTCCGAATCCGATCTCAAAAAAACCTCAGCACGTCAGGGTTCTGACATAACCTTCAAAATAATTCTTAATCTAAGCTTTTTAACGCTTCAACGATTCGACTTTAGCCGTATATGAAATAAAAATCAGTTCAACCCGTAAACACTATTTACTTCACAAAACAAAGGTATATAGGACCGTCGGCATTATCGTCACCCGATGTTCACCGCGAGGAGGTTGCACGATCGGATTTCGTACATCATATAGCTCTTAAACGGGCTTTCTGAAAATCTAAACCTGGTCGTGCTGGAGTCTTTTAGACCACGGATTTGGATCCAGCGACCCCAAAAACATGTAGTGAACATGGTCTAACCCCCGGACTCGGGAAACAAGTTTTATGAGTTTTTTGAGGTTGTGTCAAAACCCTGACTTGCTGTGGGGTTTTGGACCTCAGATTCGGATTCAGCGACCCCAAAAACATATAATAAACATGGTCTGACCCCGGAGTTGGAAAAATAAAATTTCACGAGTTTTTATGAGGTTATGTCAGAACGCTGACGTGCTGGGGTTTTTTCGACCTCGTATTCGGATTCAGCGACCCAAAAAACATATAGTCAACATGGTCTGACCTCCAGGCCCGAAAAACGATTTTTTTTTGTGTTGCTGTGTAATCACTCATGCAGATAAATACAGCATCACTGTTGTTCTTAATAAAGAATCTTATTTTAATAAAATCCGTAATTTATTAAATGACGTCACAACATATAAAAAAATAGACAGAATCTATAGATTGGATTTAATCTATATGTTTACCTAATTATAGAGAGAAAAGAAAAAACCGCTTTCGACTATGTTGAGTTTTTAAGTATCTTTGCCATTTCCTTTTGGTTTATCTCTCTTGTTAAATTTTTAAAAGTTTAAAATAATGTGAAAATTGTAAAAAATTGATAAGCTATCATTTACGGTATAACCTTAAAAAATCTCATCTGAAACATAAATTATTTTTGAACGGAAAGTGAATATTGGAAATAAGTTTATTGTAAATATTGCTAAGACCTTGGATATATGTTCTGAAATTAACGGTATTATTGCCACGTTGAATATGTATCATTTCCAAAAAGATTGCGTTGGTCTAAATTTGGCTTAGATTCAAGAATCAAAACATTATTCATATCAAAATCGAAAGTATGTGAGTACTTATAAGCGTGTTTTGCTAAAGCTGTATTTTGCAGATTATTATCAATCGATCTTTCATGTTCTCTATTTCTTAATGGTCTACTAGTTTGGCCAATATAGTTTTTTTTTACAATTTTCACAAGTATGTCTGTATACACAGTTACATTTTTCTCCTTTTTCTATTTTGTTTTTATTACTTTGAAATAATATTTTATTGGATTTTTGTTCAACTGAAAAAACTAATTGTATTTTACATTTTTTTTTAATTCTAAAAAGACATTCGTCATAACCTGCAATATATGGTAAAACTATTAATTTTTCCTCTTCTGAGTTTAAGTTTAAATTATTATTAAATTGTACATTTTCATTTTCTTATAACGTTCAGCGATTTTAGTTTTTAACAATTCTAGTGCATAGCCATTTTTTGAAAGAGTATTTTTTACTAAAAATCAAGGTTTTCCTTATGGTATCTTGCATCAGATAATTTGATAGCTCTGTCTACTAATCCGTATATTACTCCGATTTTATGATAAATAGGATGACATGAATCATAGTTCAAAAAACGACCTGACCAAATTGATTTGCGGTACCAATTTGTCACAATTTTGTTGTTTTCTATTGTGAGACTTAAATAAAGAAAGTTAATTCTTTTATCATCTGCCAATTCATCTATGGTAAATTTTAATTTGTGATCTGCTTGGTTAAATCTTTATAAAATATTGTTAATTTTGTCTTTTGGAATACATAAAAGAGTGTCGTCGATGTATCGACCATAAAATATAATAGGATATTTAACTGATTTTAATATTTTTTGTTCAATATTTTCCATAACTTAGCTTGTAAACTTATACTTAACTTATAACTTAACTTATAAAGTTAGCTAGAGCTGCTGATATGGGTGACCCCATTGGTAGGCCGCAAATTAGTTTTGAGAATATTTATCATTGAATTGGCAATAAGATGATTCTAGACACATTTTTAAAGCTTTATCAAAATCCTTTTTATTAAGAAAAGTGTGTCGTTCAAGATCTTTCCATCTCTTCATAACTGTACTTCTAATTAAATTCCAAGATATGTAGGTATACATAGAGAAAATATCGAGAGAGACGACGGTATAATCATTTGGAATAAAAATTCTGTCTATTTTATTTTTAAAATCTCAACGATCTTTTATGTGGTTATTATTATGTCCAACAATTTTTTTCAAAGACTTTGATAAAACTTTTGAAAGACTATACAAAGGCGAACCTGGGAAAGATGTAATTGGTCTGAGCGGATAATTGTCTTTATGAAGTTTTGGTAGTCCAAAAAAGCGTAGAGCTGTACCATTAGTACAATTAAGATAGTTGTAAGTGTTATCCTTCATTACGTTATTGTTTTTGAAACTAGTTAAAAGTTCTGTTAATTTATTCTGAAATTTATTTGTAGGATCTGTTTTTGATATCCTGTATGTTGACTTGTCATTCAATAATTGCAGAGTTTTATTGTTGTAGTCAGTTTTATTCAGTATAACACTTATATATCGCAAAAAAATACATTCAAATATGTATTAATTTCACTTGATGAGGAGAGCATTTCGTATCTCGAAACATCGACTATTATGCACAATAAAGTGGTCCAAATTTGTTTTTATTTTTCGAATTTTCATGTAACTCTCCCCCCCCCCCCCTCCCATTTTGTTCGACTTCACAAAAATATTTAGTGATCCTGCGAGCCTCATGAAGTTTTTCTAAAGCTTTTCTGAAGCTTTTTTCTAAATTTTATTCAGAATCGTCAAAAATGACTTCTTGAATTTCACACCCATAAGTCTGTTTTGTAGGACCCCGAAAAAACCCCATAAGTGAAAAATTGTGTTTTGCGCGTTTTTGGTGCTAATTACCAACCAATAATGACCTACGTTGCTGCTTCAAACCAAGCCCAGAAAGCGAGGAAAACATACTTGTATTAGATACAAATATTTTTGAATGCGTTTCTTGAAAACCTAATACACAATAAAGGATCATCTCAACATCGTCGAGGTGTTTTTGTTCTGAAGTATGTCATTTTATGTCCAGCATACTTTTTATAAATTATGTAAACGAAACATCTTTAATTACTAATTAAATTTAAATTTGAATAATTTTTTTGACGCTATTATTGTTTCACAAACTAAGCTAATCATTGTAATATCTGCATTAGCTCTAAGCAGTAGCCAGTCGAACGAGAGAAGTTTCCTTGGACTAATTAAATTGAAACTAAAGCTACTCAATCCAGTAGTTACCAAAGGACTTATTACTACTTTCTAACTAAGAATAAACTCTTCAAGTTCAAAATTATCTTTCATGTAAGTGCTTTCATAAAAGTGATTTTTATTTCTCTAAGGAATTTGAACGTTTCGACAAATAAGCTTGTATTATATAATTGTCATTTTACTTTAAAATTTCTCTTAAAATTTTGTGCGACGCTTCACAACGTTTATTCATTTCCATACGGTTTTTGCTCGTAATTATGAAGCTCGGATATACCCACTGATTCCTTGCCAACAGCCAGTGTCGTTCCATGGTTATTAAGCATTGCACGATGCATATTCGGAACGGAGAATTTCACACATTTGAATAATTTTCTTCACGATCAATTAACAATTTCATTGAATACGTGATAATTGAATAGGTATTGATTTTTAAATTTGAAGTTAATATTCATCACGAGAGTCGAAATGATTAGAATTTAAAACTTCATACTTTTCTAGAAAACATTCAAGCTTAGATGATTAGCTTTACGTTGATTCCTCGAAGTACACTTTTCATTTATCATTTCAAAACGATTTCAATAAATTTCAAAAGCTCTATAAATATTTTAATGTGGTAACAAGAAGAGCTGAGAATATTTCGACTGATTTTATACAATATTCAGATGATTTGTTAGAATCCGGAAAATTCTCAGAGAATGACAGACGCTTTCTGTATAATCTGATTATTTAGACGAATTGCAAAAAAATACCAGTTTTTTTAAGGTTTCAACTTATTTAAATTCCAAGCGAGTTCAGAGGATTCGGAAATACTTAAGTAGATTTGATGTATTCCATTAGATTTGAAAACAAATTCCATAAAATTTCGAATAATGAATCAGATTTATGACTTTCACGTAATAGGTAGATTGTAAATGATTCCATCATTCCGTCAAATGAATATAAACGCAATAATTTTTGGAAGATATTATCACCATTTTAAAGCATGTTAACGTCAACGTTTTTAGATTTTAATTGATTAAGATTCGAGGTTCAAGGATTACTTCAGAACAATAATTTTTTGAAGAACAATAAATAAATCTGCCTCAGTCCGGAAAAATATCAAGCAAGACAGAACAATGAGATTCTAAAAGTGATAGGAATCATAAATATTTATTCCACTAAAAAAAATATGTGTGAGGTGAAACCGGAATCAGAGATCTAGCAGTCTTTTAAAAAATGGAATTTTTAAAATAGCTCTTTTCGAAAATAAAATTATTTCTTTCCAGATAGTTATCAAAACCAGGAATTTACTATTCATCATCCTCTACAGCTATACCTCCTAAACTATATGGGATAGAACATTCAATTCTTTGTATAGTTTTACGTGAAATTTTGCACACACTGTAAAAAAAAATTTCTGGTAATTTTACCAATTTCAGAGTAAAATTACGTGCATTATGAATTTGTAGGTGATGGTATTCTAACTTAAAATATTCGTGTTTTTATTCAACATGGTAACTTTAGCATGTATATGAGAAATGTGAATAATTCGTGTTTTTCCATACAAATTTTGTCGTTGAGAAACGATGTACACAAAATATTCAAACACAATAATTGTCGAAGTCAGTCGAAGTCGACTCAGTCTCCGAGTTGCTCCTAGTTCTTCAGAGTTCTTTGAACATAAGCAAAATATCTTTGACACGAGGCATAACCCGTGCAGAAATTTCGATAGGGCTCTAGTGGGGCTCCGACGAGTTTTCCCTATCTCTAATCGGGCTCTAGTGAGGAAAACTAGTTGGGCCCCCATCTAGAACGTAACGCTATGGACATATGGGCCCCACTAGATTTTCTAGTAGGGTTCTAGTGGGGGTCGCCCGCCTACAACCCCATTTAAGAGAAGGGCCCCTACGAGGCCCCTACGAGGCCCCTGTGTTTGATTTAAGTTAGCAGCTAGGAGATTCCATCTTCCCTTTCAGTCTTTGGCGTTGAGAAGAATATTTTTGAATTCCATGAGGAAGACTTTCTCATCGATATTTTGGACCATTGAATCTTAACGTGTGTTGGAATTAGCAGCTGAAATAATAATAGTACACTCAAATATGCCAAATGCTGAATTTTAATTGATTGATTTTCATTTTTATACGTAGCCCGAATTTTATAAATTTACTTATTTGATATTTTTTGTATTATAATATAAGAGAATAATATTTTTAGGTTGTGTTATTATTAGATTATATTTACTGTTAAATTATTCGTACAAATACAATACATTCAATTATTATTACATTATTTACCTTCTACGTGATCGTCGGAGAGAGCAGCTCCGAACACATACGTGCCTGGTTTCGAACAAAATTTTCAATAAAGCCCTAAATCAAGTTTTATGGAAAAAAGCGTTCACATGCACACAAAGAAACACTATTTCTGCTTACTAAGAACGCCAGAACCTTACAAGTTAATACTTTAGGTTATAAGAATAAGATTATAGGAATTTTCTGGTCGGGCCCCCACTAGATACAGATAGATTCGCCATACCTATGCGAAGCATGGAATTCTTCACTAGAACCTGATAGGGCCCCCATCCGTTTTTTCTAGTCTAGATATTCTGATAGGGGCCCCTTCAGAACCCAACTTCAATTAGGGAAAGATGGGGAAATTTCTGCACGGGAAGGGGCAACTTTGAAACTTTACAATTACTTGTACTCATACTACGTTCAGAGCTGTGCAAGTACGCCGCGTTATGAATTATCAAATTTTAAGATGTGATATTACTTTGGAAAAAAGAATTTTTAACAGTTTCTGTACTTTTACCAGCGTCAAAAAAATCAACACTCTGAAAGTAGGTCCATTTAATACCTACTCTGAAAGTCACAGATTCACAAGCAGAAAGTGTACTTCTACAACGCCTTGCTATAGTGTCAGTCTAAAAGTGGTAAAATTACAATATTGGTTGGAACTTCTAACATGCAAGTGATATTCATCCCATAATCAGAGTAGAAAAATTGCACCAATTTTTTGTTGGTAATTTTGCCATTTTAAGTGTTACAATTTTTTTATTTTTTACAGTGCACTTAAATTCTTATTCAGGATACTTTATTGAGAGGATGCTATGAAAAGGAGAAATTTGGAAGTTTTCAAAAAATTTTCAAAATTTCAGAATAATTTTAATAGATTCAAGGTGTCCAAAGATAATCAACATTTGAAGCCCTTCTTGAGCCAAATCACTAATTTTGAGCGATAAGTTATTTACGTAAAAATATACATAACCTCCAAAAAAAATAAAAAGTCAAGTTGATTCAAAATGCCCTCTAGGGATTTTTTTCTTTTTGATCTCAAAATAATAGTGGGATATCACATTAATGAAATATTTTAAAAAACGAGAGGTGAGAGCCCTATTGATTTAAAGTCATTCGAAACGCACGGTAACTTTCAAATGCGAAGAATTTGACATTATTCCCTTTTCACTTATTCATTTAATTCACAAGAGTCCTTTATTCGTCATTTAAAACAAAGTAATTAAGAAAATATACATTTTTCCACTGAAATTCGTACAATCCAGACAATGAAAAAGTTCAACAAGAATACATTTCAAAACATTATCGTAGTAACAACTACAATACTCATTGCATACTTTTTTATAGTGCCTATAAAACTTCCCTAAAGAAATGATATTCTCTTCTAAAGATTTAACTTTCCAATTTAACTTCACGAACTGATACTTACGGTCCCAATTCTGATATGAATAAGAAATTACCTAAAAAATTGATATTCGCTACTTTGTAAGAAGTATTACATGGAAAGTTTTGAAAATAGCTAAAAATAGATAAATACAACTTCTCAGACTGTGAAAGTTTTCATTTTAAAAAGAGAGTGTAACTAGTTTGAAACTCCAATGGGACATGCATGTGTGCAGTCGGTGAGTGTTTTACCTCGTGAAGCAGCGGCGATATTGCAACAGATACAGGACGCTCGCGGGTAGATTATATTGCTGTCAAGTTTTGTCGTCTGTTAATTTGTTGTTTTTGCTAAAAGCGATCTTAGTAAGTTTCAAACAGAACTGAAGTTTGTTTGATTGGACATAACAGCAGGTAGGAATCGAATCGGAAGTGCTGAGAACTCTGAATTTGGTCGTCAACCTGGTGCCCAAGATGGCTTGACATCTTTCCAAGGAAACGTTCTATTGATTTATTTATTTACATGCTTACATTCAATAGTTGTCGACAGGCACAAAATTAAGTTCTTATCTATTTTTCCACATCCAGGTGAACTGAAGAAATGAAAAATGGATAGAAATTCTCAGAAATATTGAAGGTTTCAGAGCATTTTTTAAATTAATATTAGTAATATCAAAGTCAAAAAAACTCTGTTCTTATTTTCTAACATTAAAAATATTGAAACATCAAAAATCCATTATTAAACAAAGTTTTAAATGGACTGCTCTATGCAATGTGGAATCAAGTTTTGGTTAGTCTGTATAAATGAAATATGAACAAATACAATACAATAGTAAACCACTGCCGAGAATTCCATCAATTTTTAATACGTGCTCTAGAGCGGCTTGATCTTGTTTATTATTTTTCGTCATACCTCAATCGAAAATTTGACTTTAGATGCCTGTGAAGCGGTTCGAAAATCGAATTTTCAACCCTAGGGGAAAAAGGGACAGATAAATGTAAATGGCGGTGTGAAACACCGCCATTTACATTGATCTGTCTACTATTATCATCGAAAGTCAAAATGTCAAAATCGATAAAATTAGGTAATAATAAAATCAGGGTTTTCAAATGTTTGAACAAATTTAGAATTTAGAATTAAAAGAACTTGAAATGTAAAGCAATTATTTTGAACGAATTTGAATTGAAAACGTTTCAAATCAAACAATTTTGAATTAGGTAAAATTTCGAAAAAGGGATAATATTTCGAATTGAATGAAAAGGGATTACACTTTGATGATTTTTGAATAAAAGCATTTAAATTGAAGAATTTCGGACTAAAATTTGGGAAATTGTACAATTTCATTATAAAGAAGTTGAAATTGTATTATTTTCATTTCAAGCCGTTCAAAATTATTGAACAATTTTATTTTGCATTGAAGATTCCTGAACTTAAATGATTTCAAATTAAATTTTCGAAAATAGAACAATATTTAAAATGTTTAAAATTGAATAGCTTCAAATCAGAATTTGGGATACAAATACTTTAAACCGTAAATTTTGCAAGAATCAAGTTTTTCAATTTGATATTCTAAGACTTTGAAGAATTAAAAAACCAGACACAATTTTGTACTTCTAAATTAAAACCAAACAATGTAGAATATTTACATCTAAAATTATCAAATCG
>CAKNXH010064086.1:50074-82275 GCA_932178445.1 Andricus quercusramuli
TCTATCCGTCGCTGCGAGTTGCGTAGTTTCTTTTAGGACCCATCGAAATATAAAACTGACTATCAAGGCTTTCAATATGATATGTTGCAATTTTGAAAGATTCAGAAGTGAAACTATCCTGACATTTTAAATATTCGAATTAAACTACAATATTGTGAAATTTGAAATTGAAAAAATACAAACATCAAGAAATTTCAAATCAAATATTTTCTAGTATCAGTTCTTGAAGCAAAAAACTTTAGTTTGGAGATCTCAAAAATAAAACTGTTTGTCATTACGATAAAAAACTTGAAACTTTCAAAACTGAAAAGGCTTTCAATTTAAGTATTAAAATTTAATTATTTCATTTTCTAATTGAGTATTTAATATTTAACTACCAAATAAAAAAATCAGAACTCTTCGGAATTTAAGGTATTTAAAATTAAAATTCAACTATTTAGCATTATAAAAATGTACATAATTAAACGTTAAAAGCCCTTTAGTGTATGGGGCATTATTTCTCAACTCGGAAGAGGAAATTTGTACATTCTCAGCATCATGAGAATGTAACAGATACGATAAAAAGTGAGTTGACAAAAGTTCTTCAACGAAAAAAGATCTACAAACTTATTTTAAATTATTTTTTGATAGGGCATACAAAATTAAAAATACATTTAAAATGAAAAAATTAATTTTTCAGATAACCGTTAGAAGATACAATAAAATTTTAATTAAAAAATGTTTTGTATAAACTAAACGGCGATACCACGCTGAAAACACCAGTTCCCGTTAGATCACTGAAGTTAAGCAGTGTTGGGCGCGGTTAGTACTTGGATGGGTGACCGTTCGGGGAATACTGCGTGTTGTTGACCCGTCGTGGGTGTGGTGGACCCACACTGGTAGTATTTATCCACCTAGAAACACTACCCGAATCGGGTAGTGAGGCAATGAACTTTCGAGTTCGAAATGCTAATCAATTTTTTTTTTTTTTTTTTTTTTGTATAAATTATATCTACAAATTTGCTTGGAACCACTTTACGATGGGACGCGTATTTTTTGTTTTATTCGTGAAGAATGACATTGAAAATAAACTAACTAAATTTTTGGAACAATGATACAAAGTGCAATGAAATGTTGATTAAAAAAATGGTTCGCCTTATCTATAAATATAAAAATTTGCTTTCTACCATTTTTTGAAATGTTGGGCACTTTTTTAAATTATAAAAACAAAACAATAAGAATACGCCTGTTTCATAAGCAAGGCACGTTATGAATTTTAATAATCTGCATTCATTGAAATTATATATAGTTTTCAGAGTAGCTGAGATTGAAGATTAATGCCAAATGAGGAAGAAATATAAACATAATGATGAACAAAATTTTACTTTATTTTGCATTATTTGAATAAGCAGTCCCGGATCGAGGAACAGAAATTTACATAATATATATGTGATATAATAAAGTGTTATTCTTTAAAGCCGAACAACAAGTTACAGTTGTCGATGGTTTCACCTTATTTCAAAAGGTCTATGCACAGATGTGGGGAGAGAACAAAGACTGAGCGCGTAGCGCGAGATAAATATATTATTGAACGCAAATTGCTAGATCCAAGAAATGCGTAGCTCACGATGAAAATGTGCCGTGCAGCGATCAAATTTTTTTAGTTTCATTTGAAAGGAGGAAATTTTAGTATTTAATTTGTTTCTGAAATGGAAAAGGGAAGTTCTGTTTTGAATTTATTTCTTAATTCGAATAGGGACATTTTGTATTTGTAACATTTGTATTGAATGAAGGGGAAAAGCTTCTGTAATTTTCAAATTTTTCGGAGGATAAAAAGAGGAAAATTAAAAAAGAATTCTAAATTGTAACAGGGACATTCTTCATCTTTAACATTTTTATTGATTTGCAAGCGAGGAAATTTTGGTTTCTAATTTTTTTCTGAATTGAAAGAGGGCATTTTTTATTTTCAACAGTGTTAATGAGTTGAATGGGGTCTTATTTTGCAATTTGAAGATTTGGCTTAGCATGAAAACGGGAAATTTTTTCGTTTGATTTTTTTTTTCAAGTTTTAAGTTTGAAATAATTACTATATATGGTTTACATGTTCAAAATGGTGCAATTTTGAATACTTAATTGGGAAACATTATTCAGCTTTGAAAACTTGAGTTTGAAAATTCTAGTTTTCAAATCTTTCAAGTTTTAATCGTCCAATCTTAAACTTTTTGAATTTTAAAATATTTTCCTTAAATATTTTTCGATTTGAAGTTTGAAACCTGAAATTGGACAAGGAAATTAAAAATGGAAATTGAAATTGAATCGAAAATGAATTGAACTTTTTTCAAAATTAGGCTTCTATTTTTTGCCTTTTTTTGTCCAAGAAAAACTAAGATGTTTTATTTTTAATACTTTCATGAATGTATATATTATTATTTATTCCCAAAAATGAACATCCGTTAGTTCATGTGTAGATACCATCTTTTCCATCGATTTAGGACTCTCTTAATATCAATGAAGAATTATTATGTTTAATAAGAAGGGCATGAAGAACATTCTGAAACTTTAGTTGAACCATAATTTTTTTTAATTCATACCAAAATAGTCATAATAATATTTCAATGTTTTAAACTAAGGGTATTAAAATGAAACAACCTAAGATTTCTTTTCAGTAAAAAAAGAACCCTTAATTTAAAAAAAAGTCTCATTTGTTCACCTTTATTAAATTCCTTATAATGATTCCTTGAAGAAAATTAAAATTAGATACTATGAAAAAAATCAAAATTGTGCTAATTTAAAGTAGTAGCCTACGATATTGTGCACGGAGAAAAATAGTTCGAGAAACTTTATCAAACTCAGTTGGGTAAAGTTGGGACATATGGACACTTTGATAAAGTTTCATTTCAATAGTTTGGTAAAACGAAATTGGGTAATACTTCATTCACAAACATGAAAGTGTGACAGCCTGACACGAATATCTTCTCTACTGTACTTTAATTAATATTGTACTTGGCAGTTGACATTTTAATGTACATAATTGTAAAATATACGAAACTTTAGATAAAGATTACTGAACAGTTGGGTAAAACGCGGGCGAGGGCTTGGTAGAAAATATAAGTGGGTTTACAGAAAAGGCATGAAGGAATCACTGACGCTTGAGAAACTTTAACTGGCAGTTTGGTAAACCGTAAGCTTCGGCGAATCAAAAAAGGATACATTTACGTACACATTAGTCAGTCACAGTCAATCACAACACAATTTCGTTACAAATACAATGGCGACACCTAAACCTACTCAAAGACATATAATATACATATAAATAAGCACAATATAATACTACACATATAAGACGCTTTGGTCGTAGCTACGCAAACGTACGCTTCACATTGAGAGGTGAAATTCGGAACTTTCTTATATACTTACTAGAGGAATTGATTCAGTGCTTGTGAGAAATGGCCAGTGCCGTGACTAAAGTTTTCATAAAAAGATTTATTTATAAGATCTATATTTTTTGGAATATGTATTTTGTAATTGCCACTTTAATTCTGAGTCATTTTCCGCTTCTTCTTTTAATAATAACTTGATTCTAATATTATCTGAGTAAGGTATTGAAATTATATCAAAGCACAATTCAATAAAGTTTCCACATTTCAGACGACTTCGTTTAGAAATAATAAATAAAAAAGTATGAAAAATATCTTGTTACGCACCTATTTGAAGCTACAAATTTAAAATTTTAAATTGTCAAAGAATATTCACACCATTTTTTAAATATGTGAAATTTACAGATCTTACTTATATTAACTTGGAACAGATACAGATTAAAAGCAGAGTTGAATGTTTTTGAGTTAAGGTTTTTAAAAATCACTTTAAAGTCTGTCCCACAGGTTTTTTGAGTAAAAGAAGTATTTCAGCTGATTTCAGCAAATATGTTCGGTCTTACGGTCAATTTTAAAGTCAAAAAATAAAATCATCCGAAATAACATGTATAAAACATTTATTTCTTTAGAAATTCTCAACGTTTCGACCAACACTGCGGGTCTTTTTCAAAAGTCGATACACATATCTATAATTTAATAAACTAATATAATATTTATGAGCGTAAAGGTCGCATAATTAGTGTCGTGAAAAGGATATTGGTTTTAACAAAAATTAAAAATTAAAAATTAAAACATACCTGAGTCATAGAGTAATGTAATATTTTATATAACAAAATCGTCTTTAAAAAATGTTCAAAAAGAATAAAAAGAATAAAAATTTCTTCTAATTGAAGCCTTACGAATATTGGAGAGGCTCCAATAATTTTTGAAAGTGTCACATAATTGAAACGATGTTCACAGACGGACGATACAAAACTGACTGTTATGAAAAGTCGTAATTATAGAGCTGAAAACTTTAATCTCTGATGAAAAGGCACGCCAAAGCTTGAGAGTAAAATTGAATGAAAATTAGGTTAAGTAAAAAGAATTTTTTATAAAAAAGGTTAATGTAAAATGCTTCGATAAATTTGGTTTATATTCAATATTTCAGTTTTTTAATTTATTGAAGTTTTGATATGTTTATTAATAAAAATTGATTCAATAATACGTCTTTTAAAAGTATTATTTTCTCTAGCCAAGATTTTAACATTAACAAAATCAAAAACATTATTAAATTCCCATGAATGTTGTGACAAACCTGTGTTTAAATTACAATTCTACAATCTCTTTTATGTTCATAAATTCTACTTTTCAATCTCCTGCTAGTTTCACCTATGTAGTGTTTATTACATCCAGTGCATTTTATTAAATAAACCACATCAGACAGATTTTCTATTGTTTCAGAATCTTTTTTGTTACTCAGCAATTTTTCTAAAGTGTGGTTATTTTTGAAAAAAACGTTTATATTAAATTTTTTTAAGGATCTCCTTAACCTTTCAGAAAGACCTTGAACGTATGGTAAGGTAACTTTTAGATCAGTTTTTTTGTAATTTTCTAACTACTTCTTTTTTTTCTTTTCTATAATTGAATAGTTGTATGTTTCATTTATACGTTCTTTGATGACATTATCTATTAACGGCAAGGGATAATTGTTTAATTGTAAGGTGGCTTTTAATTGGTCTAAATTTTCTTTTCTATATTTTATATCACTTAATTTTACACATCTGTCCACCAAACCTTTTACTAAACCTATCTTTTGACTGAACAAATGATGGGATTCATAATTTAAGTAACAACCGGACCAAGATGGTTTTTAAACCATTTCGTAATTAAATTCCCATTGCGTGTTTTTTGAATTTCCAAATCTAAGAAACTTAACGTGTTGTTTTTTTCATGTTCCAAAGTAAATTGAATGTTTTGATCAATACTATTAAAAACATTTATAAGCTCTAAAATTTTGTCAGTTGGAACAATTGTAAATATGTCATCTACATAACGTTTATATACACCAGAGCTTCATTATATGCTCGCGCGACTGCAGGCGATATTAGCAATTCCTAGAATTGCTCGTCCCCACAGTTTCTCAGGGGGCAGGGTGAGAGACGGTTGCGACTCCGCCTATGAAGGGACGCAGTGCATTACTCCGCAGTCAAGTAGATTGCGCAATGTCATGGAAACGATTCAGGCGGCCCTGCCTGTTTACGTTTCGCTGCTGGCGATGTATGCACAAGGCCATGTTCAGGCAACCCCCGAGATTGAGCATATAACGAAGCTCTGGTGTATAATTGGTTTGAATGATAATCTAGACAAGGCTCTTTTTTCAACATCTTCCATAACCAAGTTTGAAACTAAGGGAGATAAAGGAGATCCCATTGGAGATCCTGAAAGCTGTTTGTAAAATTTATTATTAAAAGAAAAAACTGTATTATTAAAAACTGCTCTAATAGCAATTAAAATTTCATTTTTTGTTAAATTTCTATATAAATTCAATTTTTCTTCTATACAATCTAAAGCTAAATCCAGAGGTATGTTATCAAACATTGAAACGACATCTAACGATACTAATGAATGAGTAGAAGGTATTATAATGTTATTAATATTTTGTTTCAGATCCCGACTATTTTTTATAAACGACTCAGTTTTTCCTGAAACAGGTTTTAAAATATTTGATAAATATTTTGCTAGATTGTAAGTTGGTGATCCAATTGTGGAAACAATTAATCTCCAGTTTAAACCTGGTTTGTGCACCTTTGGGAGTGCATAAGATTTTGCCACAACACTACTATGGGTCTTCAATCTATATGCAACCGATTCATTAATATATCTTTTATTTTCTTATTTCTTTTATTTTTATCTATTATTTTATATATGTATTTTTAAAACTTCAATAAATTTAAAAACTGAAATATTGAATATAAACCAAATTTATCAAAGCATTTTACATTAACCTTTTTTATAAAAATCTCTTTTTACTTAATCTAATTTTCATTCAATTTTATTCTCAAGCATTGGCGCGCCTTTTCATCAGAGGTTTATTAAAGTTTTCACCTCTATAATTACGACTTTTCATAACAGTCAGTTTTGTATCGTCCGTCTGTAAACATCATTCCAATTATGTGACACTTTCAAAAATTATTGGAGCCTCTCCAATATTCTTGAGGCTTCAATTAGAAGAAATTTTCATTCTTATTTTTATTCTTTTTGAACATTTTTTAATGACGATTTTGTTATATAAAATATTACATTACTCTATGACTCAGGTATGTTTTAATTTTTAATTTTTAATTTTTTTTACGACACTAATTATGCGACCTTTACGCTCATAAATATTATATTAGTTTATTAAATTATAGATATGTGTATCGACTTTTGAAAAAGACCCGCAGTGTTGGTCGAAACGTTGAGAATTTCTAAAGAAATAAATGTTTTATACATGTTATTTCGGATGATTTTATTTTTTGACTTCATAATTGACCGTAAGACCGAACATATTTGCTGAAATCAGCTGAAATACTTCTTGAAAATTAAAACGGTCGAAGAAAGGAAAAACAGTTTTGGATCTACTGCATCTACAATTGTTTTGTATATTTGATTTTTGCGTAAAATTCATATCCACCACAAATACGTTCCTTGATATTTTATTTTTATTGTATATTTTCATACCCTCTCGGGTCATCCTTATTTTTTAAAAATATTTTAGGCAGTTTGAAAATTTTGTTGTTTTTGAAAATCATATTATCTAAAATTGTCGACTTTACGGCAATCACTCATAAAATATGTCAATATAAAAAAAATAACTTTACACAAGATGTGATTTACTTAACTTTTTCTCTCTTTGACCACTTTTAAAATTGATGCTCTTTAAATCTTCATTCCTGTTATTTGACTTTTCATTACTTGAAGTTGTTTTGTATCTTTTTGGAAATCAGATCTACAAATGAAGGGAGTGGCGGCAAAAGCATGTAAGGCCGCCGGGATAAATTTTTCAGGAGAGAGAAAAACCATCTCCAAAATCGAATGATGAAAAAAAGTGAAATTCCATTTGAGATTTGATGCTGCTCTAGAGATATCAATAAACAAATTTTTGAAAAAGTTAATATTTTTCTAGATACAGCTTGTTAAGAATAGATTGTTGTCGAAACCGTGCTAGTCTATAGAGTTTCTTTTATTTTCTAAAATCCCAGACAACATAAAACATTGCCTAAAAGATTATAAACGCTTGTCGAGATAAATAGAAGGCTGAAAAGAGAAAAATTAAATAGAAAATTTGTTTCTCAAAAAAAAAAAATGAATTTTACATCATCACAGCGTTATTTGTATACAAAATATTTACTTCATTTTAATTTTGTAACTATTCAATCCAATAACAGGATGTAATCAAATATAAAGATTTAAATTTTCGTATGATTGATTATACAGTTTATCGAGATAAAACCCCACTATCGGTTCGAATTTGGATATATCCTTCCACCACAATGCCAGGTGGAATTTGAGAGAATTTTTAAGCCAATAAAACTCGTTTTCAGAAAAATGGCACTTACATGGTTATGACATGCAGTTATTTGCATAATTATTTCTGTGTTTGCATCTGCTTTAGGCAAAATATGTCATTTTCATTCCATCTTAATTTACAAAAGCTCATTCCATTACCCCAAAGTTTCTTTATAATTATATTCGTCTCGTTTTTATGGAAATTCATTTTATTTAAAAATAATACGTACAATTATTTTTATTTAGTCATGTTCCAGATAAAACTATTTACTATATTATATGTAATAAAAACGCGATGAATGAAATTGTAAAGGACCTTTCAAGGAGTAGAATGAGGTTTTGTAAATTTTAATCGAATGAAAACCATATGACTTTTACCTAAAGCGATTTGTGCTTTTTGCATATTCATTACTTTTAAGCGATTAAATTAAAGCTTTCGAAGTGTCTAATAAATTATTGAAAATATCACACATGTTTTATATCAGTACTTTTCGCTGAATGGAAAAAATATTGTAAAATCAAAACATTACGAAGAAGACTTGAAATTTATTTGAAATTTTAGGTTGTGTAACTTTTTTTAAATTGGAAATTAGCATTTGTAAACAAAAGTCATCAAGATTTTTGATTTTTAACAATTTTAGGTTAGGTTAACGTTTTATACCAAAAAATGATATTGTAAAACAAAAATTACTATAGTTCAAATAGGATACCAAATTTTTGAACAGCTTCAAGTAATATCAACGTTTTTCACAAAAAATCGGGCATCTTG
The DNA here is from genome assembly GCA_932178445.1 of Andricus quercusramuli. Taxonomy (NCBI): domain Eukaryota; kingdom Metazoa; phylum Arthropoda; class Insecta; order Hymenoptera; family Cynipidae; genus Andricus; species Andricus quercusramuli. The sequence continues at coordinate 58,727 of CAKNXH010064086.1, forward strand.
CAGAAAAGTCATTGGATTTGAAAATGATTTACAATTCTTAATAATTTTTTGTTATTTTATGTTTGTGGTTTTCGTTGGGAATTACTAGTATTTTTAATAGAAAATTATTGGATTTCGAAGAATATGTGTAATTTTTCAACAACTATAGCTCATGTTGACGTGTTTCATCTAAAATCGGTATTTTTGACAAGTCATTAAATTTAAAACCAACGACTTTGTTTGAAATGAATTATATTTATAACACTCCCAAGAAGATTAAAAACTTCTTAACCATTTCAGATTATGCTGGTGTTTTGCACCAAGAATTTTTAGTGGAAAACGGTATTTTTAATGAAAAATCATTAGATTTCCAAGAAGAATGAAACTTTTGTTTAATTATAGGTTTTAGGCTAGTGATTTTCACCGGCGATGTCATTATAGGCTTCAAAAAAGATTTACAATTTTGCAACAATTTAAGGTTATGCTAACCCTTTTTACCAGAAATCGGTTATTTCAAATAAAAATCATTTTACTCAAAAATTAAACTTGGGATTATGAACAACTTTAGTTTAGATTCGTGCTTTTCGTCGGAAATTAGCATAAATTGTATAAAAATATTATATATCTTTCTTTGAGAATTTTGATGTTCACTTTTGGCTTTAGGGTCAAATAACCCAGCTAACACAGTTACTAGTCCGAATAGTCACATAATTGTAACAAGATTCAGAAAACCAGTCACTGGTGACTTCCCTGCTGGTCACCCAGTGACAATATATTTCCCACTCAAAGTAGTAACAAATTACAAGCGAAGCAGGTAACATTATCCCTCCATTGTAATCACATGCTTGTAACAAAGTGATGTTTGGAAACGCAACGTGCAATGACAGCTTAACCTCAAAATATACATCGTTGCGGAATTATAATTATGAATACTTTTGCAAAAATGTTGGAAAGGGACATAATGACACAATTAAAGAATGTTGAAAGCAATACATTTTTGAAGGTTGTTTGGTAATTATTTAAACAATCTTGATTTGCTTAAACATTTTTTTCCCTCTGTAAAGCGTGAAAAATTATTACTTTCTGGAATTAATGACACAATTAAAGGAATTTAAGAGTAATGTTCTTTTCTACAGAATATTTAGCAATTTTTAAAATAATTTTTATTTTTTTAAACAACTTTTATTTGTTTAAAAATGTTTGTTAATGCTTATTACCCGAAATTCATTTGAAAAATTATTCAGTTTAACGAATATATGATCTGAAAAAATAACTACTCATAACAGACTGCAAAAATGGTTTATATTAATGATTATTAATGATTATTAATTGTTTAAATAATTTTAAAGTATATTAAGCAAAGAAATATTATTCTTAAAATTCTTTAATTGTGTCATTAATTGCTGAAAAGAATAAATGTTCTCGATTTGCAGAGAAAAAATTTTTTAAACAAATGAAAATTATTTTAAAAATTGCTAAATATTCTGTAGAAAAAAAATATTACTCTTAAATTGCTTTAATTGTGTCATTAATTCCAGAAAGTAATAATTTTTCACGCTTTACAGGGGAAAAAAATTGTTTAGACAAATCAAAATTGTTTAAATAATTACCAAACATCCTTAAAAAATGTATTGCTTTCAACATTCTTTAATTGTGTCATTATTTTCAACAAATAATAACATTTTACAGTTTTAGGGAGGAAAAATTGTTTACACAAATGAAAATTGTTTAAATAATTACCAAATAAGTTAAACAAGAACTACTACTCTTGAAATTCATCAACTTTGTACGATTTATTCTGAAAGATAATAACTTTTCACGATTTACAAGGGGAAAAAAATGGTTTAAACAAATACTAATTGTTTAAACAATTTAAAATTATTTAAAATATAGTTTAAAACTCGTCACTTATCGATTACAAATAATTAATGTTGAATTTTTTTTTAAAAATACCGTCTTCAGAATGAATTTGATAGAAAACTGCTATTTTGCATTTTTTGGGGCATTTTCCGGGCACAATTAAAGGGGTTCAGGTGTGTCAAAATTAAAAGCTATTGGGTGGAAATTATTCCTTAAATACTCCTCAAGAGGTGACAATACTTTAATTGACAAAAAATGTATAACAAGTACTTCTTTTTTCCATTTTTTTGAAAATCGAGCTTTTCCCATTTAAAACCCCATGTTAATTTCTTAGTTTTCGACAAATATTTAAGAACGTACGCCATGACATGGCGTGCCCAACACTCGTGAGTCTGAGCTCTACGTTTTTAATTATTTCTCGAAAAGTAAGGGAGATCCCATTTTTATATTCAAGGGACTTTTAGAGCACATTGTAAGCTATCCATAAAAAAAATTTTGTAATTAAAAATAAATTTTTTTCTAATTTAGTTTCAAATTGTGTTTTTAAAAAATACAACAAGTTTTTCAATCTTTTCGAAAAATATTTCTTTAAAACTGCGTCTGATTGTAAATACTTAAAAAGCTTCATCGTAATAATATTAAAACCATCAACGCTTAATAGAAATTACTAATAATAAATAACATTCTTTAGATGGTTTGACGTGAAATTTCTTAAAAGTTAATTTTATGAAATAAAAATTAAGTTTTTTGTAATATTTTGTTGTTTTCTTGACTATTTAGTTATTTAAAAAATTCTCCCCTCAAATCCTTCAAAATTAATTAGTCATACACTGCTTGTAGTAATTTTTATGTGTAATTTTGATAATTTCATCGTTAATTATAGTTTAAGAAACGTATGCGCCACAAGCAAAAATATAAACAAAATATTCCAAAATCAAGGTAAAAGCTATTTACGTTTGCACTTTTGAATTGTGCGGGAACTCACAGAGCCAATGAATGCCTATTCCTTGCGCATGCGCACGAAGTTTTTCGTCCAATAAGATCGCTGACTAGAGATGGGGAGTGACGTCAAATGACGCCGACCGCTTCAGTCATCTGACCGATTTCCCGTCATCTGACTGTCTGACCGGACATTTTGGAAAAAGTGGAAATCATCTTATAAATAGTTATTGGAATGTTCTTTAATGAATAATGTAAGATGAAAACAAATACGGAACAATTTTTTATGAAATTACAGGCTGTTCATCTCTTCAGACGGACAATTTCTTCGATTTGCGTGATTGTAGTAAAACATAACCTACAAAAATCATTCGCAATTAAGTCACAAAAGTTTATGGCAAATATGATTTGTTTCTTTCAGGAATAAATCTAATCAAATGACTGAACGCTAATTTGAATTTTACGTTATGGCATTTTTATATTGTTGTATTATATTGTAGATTACATTTATATCTATTATAGGGATCAATTTAGTGACAGGAAAGAAAACTGGAAACGCCAAAAATTAAAGGTTGAAATAAAAGGATGGAAAGGATAATTCAATAAACCTATCTGTTTGGTGGTGCTGTCAAAACCATATTATGGTTTTTATTGTAGTATAAGGCTTTTATTCTGCAAGTTTTTTTTTTAGTTTCAAAGTTCTCAAGAAGCTACACCAATTCGTATAGCTTATTCTTAACAAAATAGAGATACCTGGCCTCTCAGTGTATAATAATATTTATCATTATTACACTTAATTCTGTCGTTGAAAAATCAACTGTTTTGTAGAAACTTCAACCATTTTTTTTCTTTCTTTCCTGAAAAACCTTTTTTTTTTTTTTTCTAGGGGTAGGCGTAACACTAACCGATTCGGGTAGTGTTTCTAGGTGGATAGTTTCTTGTAGTAAGTAACTACAAGTGTGGGCTCACCACACCCACGACCTTTGCTGCTTGAAAATTCAACAATTTTATTGAAAATTCACCTCTTTAGGTAGAAAATTAACTTTGTTAACTGTAAATTTAACTACACATCTTTGTCTGAAAATTGATCGTTTTTAATTGAAAATCAACTATTGAATTTCTTATTGAGAATTCATCTTTTTTGGTTGAAAATGCAAATACGTATTTGAAACTCGAACTACTTTGTTAAAAATTAATTTTTTTGTTTGGAGATTCACCACTTTATTGAAAATTCAGCTCTTCGATTCAAAATTAATTTTTTAAATAAAAATTTGTCTTTTCAGTATGAAATTAATCTTATTGGTTGAAAATTCATATTTTTTGTTAAAAATTTTCAAGTTTTATGGATAAGTCATCCTTTTTGGTTGAATATTGTTCTTTTTGTGGGAATAATATCAACTATTAGATGTTTTGTCAACTGAATTTAACTTGATTAGAAATTTGAAAATGTATCGGCCCGAAAATTTTGAGCTTATATGTTTTAAATAGCTTTTTGCAGTCCCGAACTTTGAATTTTTCTTTAAATTTTTAACACTTCAGTCTAATGATTTTGAATTTAAAAGCGTTTTAATTTGGATTTTCCAAAAACATAAAAATGCGTTATTTCGAGGCTCTCCAGAAAGATTTTTACTACTACAAATTAAAAACTAAAAATGTAAAAGCTTCAGCTATTCAAATTTAAGCTAATGATTAATTCCTGAATTTTAAACGATGCTTCAATTAGAAATTCTCTCATTTCTGAAGTTTCATTAAAATCATTCTTTACACGTTTTTAATTTAACAATGCTTTGATTCTTAAGATTTTCATTCAGATATTGTTTGATTTTGAACAAGTTATCTAAATTGTAAAGAAAAGAGAATCCTAAACTGCAATTTGAAGTGTTATGAAATTACAGTCGAGCAAGTATTTTTGAATTTTTTAAATTAAATAAAAATAATTTTGAATTTTGTTATCATGAAATTATTCTAATGTTAACCTTTTCCTACCTTGCAATTATTCAAGTATACAGGATTTTAATTTAAAATTGTACAATTATGAACAATTTAAATTTGAAACGACAAGAGGTTGAACTATTTATTTTTAAGCATAAGTTGTACAATTTTGAACGATTTAAATTAACCCCAAATAGTTTTGAATTTTGTTAAGATAAGATTATTCCAAACTAAATTTTATACCATTTATTGGATGATAAAACTCACACAAAATCATCGTTTTGGCTTCTTTTTTTAAAAAAGTGTACTTTTTAGTTTTCAAGATTTGAAAACTGTTCATGTTTAATAGGTTATGTTCATTAACAGCAACGAGATACAATCACTTTTTACGTATTTATTCCTTTTTCTTCACTTTTTTTTAGAAAACAAATTTCGTTTTACTAATAGAAGGGTTTTTTGTCGTTTGTATCTATGATATTAATTCAATTTTTCGCGTAATAACATGATTTCCACTTTTTCCACTTGTCCGGTCAGGTGACAGTCAGATTACCGGAAATCGGTCATCTGACGGTCACTCCCCATCTCTATCGCTGACGGCTGTTACCACCATGTTACTAGTCTGACAGGGAACGGTTGCAAACAAGCCTCCCTAGTAAACTACGGCGATTATGCCGTTACCTGCTAGGAGACTGACATACAAGTAAGAATTCCTCTGATAACATGTGATCATTCAGGAACCTTTCCGGATGGTAACAGGTTAGCTGGGAAATGAAAAATAATTGAATTGTTTCGAACTTTTCAGTACACGATGGTGGTCCTTATCAGTAGATTTGATGAAATCTGCAAAAATTACATAATTTCTTGTAAGTACGAAATGCACTTAAAAGAGTTACTCTTTGGTTAATACTGGAGTTGACAAATTATATAAAATGTTATTATAATTAATCGAATTATATACAAATTTATGTAAAAGTGAAATTTCTTTCAAACACACTGAGTAAAACTACAAAATTATTCGAAACATTTTTGTTAAATAATTATTTATACATTCTTTAAAGATTGTTACGATGTAGATTTGGCAAAAATCTTCATTACACTGTATGGTAAAAGAATATTTTCAAAAATATCAAAAAAGATTTAAGCAAAAGAATTCTCAAGATAAAATTATATAGTGACGTAAATTTGATGAAAAATTTTTATTCGACTTTTCGTATGAAAAATTTCAGTTTAAGAAATTGTTTTTTTAAAAATTTTATTTTTTATTTTTTTAATTTGAAATTGAATTTTCTGTTGTCATTACAAAAATTTGCAAAATCACACTATAATAAGAGATGTGGTGAAAAGATTTGAATCGAAATCTCATTTATTGACACAATAATTTAAAAACAAAATTCAACAAAATCTCAGTTCATATTTAGTTCAAATATTAACGGAGTATTAATTCTTTCAACGTACTATAGTATTTATATTTAAAAAAAATTTTATCATGCAATACAAAAAATATACACTTTCTTTTTTTCGTGACACGGCGAATTTCAATTTTGATTTTCTCGGAATAGGATTATTTTTTTTGGATCAAAGCTTTTTTATTCTTATTGAAATATAATTTTTTCATCCCACTTAAAGGAAGAAAAAAACCACACATTTTGTAGGGAAAACACTAACATGGCCAACGTCACTGAAATAGCATCACTAAGGCTTACGCCAGAGGCGTAAATTTCGATCCGTGGTAATCAACTTTGTAATAACCTTCTTAAATAAACTCCAATTTTATTTTGCAATTGTAAAACTAATATTCATTATCAAATACTAAATGCCTACAAGGACTATAAATAGGTTGAAAATTCAACACCTTATTCATAATTTAAAAAATGGTACATATCTTGGAGGTGCTCAATACTTGTATACGATCCTGCAAGATTGGAGAGGTGGTGGGAGATGCCGGGCGTCTGCGACTCGAATGTCGGTTTACCCAACTGTCGAATAAAGTCTAACGTAGCAAAAATTAAAATCTCTTCCACAGTGGATAAACTTTCATGCAATGTGGAGGAAATTGAAACATATCCAAAATCAATTTTTCTATAGAATTCATTTTAAACTTTACCAAACTTTCGAGTAAATAATACATTTTTTATCTACGAAGATGTTGGTTTTTGATCTACTGATCTGCTGATAGATCAGTAGATCAAAACCCAACATCTTCGTATACTTTTACTGCACTGATCAAAAACCAATATCTTATAATAATACATTTTTTACTTAGAAACATTCACCAAAATTTGTCATTCTGTAACCGATTTTAAGGGAATTATTAACATTGCATAATTTAAAGTTTGCTCGACTTTACATTTGCAAACTTTACTTAACTAATATGAAATTTCATCTAATTTTTCCTCAATGTATGACAGAATAGTTTTCAATAATTACACCACGTGCATTAATGCTTACTTTTGAAAATGTTTACTGTACATTTGGAAACTTTAATCTACGCTATTAAAGTTTACCGAACTGCCATGTATTATTTAACCTTTTGCACGTCACAAATTATTACAATAATGCCAAATGACTTCCGTTTTCGGTACCGATCGTGAGAGAACTCTTTTGTGTCAAGTGTTGCGTTTTTTGGCTTTGGTGAAGGGAATCAGCGTGTGTGGGTGCAGAAAGGGCAGTGAGTGCGGAGAGCAGGTGTAAAGGAAGAAGGGTGAGTGAATGCAAGTGTGTAAAGGGTGGAAATAAGTTGTGAGAAAGGAAAGTTGAAACGTGCAAATTTTGTTTTGAGGTTAGGTGTAGAAAATAGTTGTCGGTAAGGGGGGCGACAGAGGGCAGGGAGAGGAAGAAGCAACGCGGGAGACCTTCAAACTTACAGCGCCTCAACAGGCTACGTAGCGCAGGCTCTAATAGGAGTCTGGATGAATGGCAAAAAAAGGTGAGCGCGACTAGCAGTGAAGGGGAAGATAAAAGAAAAAGAGAGGAAGGGGAAGATGATCCTGAAAGGGACAAGGATAACAAGAAAGTGAAGATTAAACGAAAAACACCAGACAGAGATAGGGGGGATGGGGGGATGTTTGAGAAGCTAGCAGCCCTCATAAAAGGGTTTAGAGAGGAAACAAGGAAGAGTCTGGAAGATATGAATAGGCAGGGGAAAGAAGTTAGGGGGGAAGTGAGAAAAGTAAGAGAAAAGTGGGAAGAGTGGGATAAACTCTGGAAAGAGGAGAAAGACAAGGTATGGGGTAAACTAGAGGCCATAGAGAATAGACAGAGAGAGATTGACGAACAGACAAATAGGGAGATAAAACAACTGGAAGAACGGGTAAGCAAATTAGAAGTTAGGAATGAGCATATGGGGAAGGGAACAGAAAGTGCGGGAGAAGTAGAAGGGAGTGATAACGTGCAAAATGAGAATGAAAGATTGAAGAAGAGACTGAGTGAGATTGAAAGAAGGTTGGAGGGGGAAGAAAGGGCGAAGAGAAAAAATAACATAGTAGTCAAGGGATTGAAAATAGAGAGTGAAACAGGGGAAATTGAAATCAAAAATCTGCTGAGCGATATTGGAATTCGGGTAAGGGTAGAAGGAGTTAAGAGATTAGGAATGACGAAGGAAGGAAAAGAAGAACTGTTCGTAGTAAAAGTAGGGAGTGAGGAGGAGAAAAAGAAAATTATGGAGAACAAAAAATTATTGAAGGGAAGAAGGGAGAGAATTGAAGAGGATTTGACTTGGAGGGAGAGGAAAAGGAGATGGCAAATAGAACAGAGAGCATGGATAGAGAGAAAAAAGGAATGCATGGTATGGATAGGGCGAGACAGATTATGGATAAATGGGGAGGAGTGGGTCTGGGACGAGGAAGTAGAAGAAATAAGGAAAAAGGGAAAAAGAGTTGAGAAAGGTAGAAGAAAGGAAGATTCAAACGAGGCTAGAGAGCAAACAGAGGGGTTTCCAAAAAGCTAGGCGGAAGAAAAGTAAGGAGGATAGGGGAGGGAAGGGAGGAGAAAAAAGTGAAAATAGCTTTCTGGAATGTGTCAGGCCTGAAGAACAAGAATGAAGGTTTCTGGCGGGAGTTAGAAAAGTGGGACGTGATTATGATGAGTGAAACCTGGGCGGATGAGAAGGATTGGAAGTGGATGAAAAGGTTGTTACCTAAAGGGTATGTGTGGACAATGCAAGAAGCAAGAAAGGAACACGTTAAAGGTAGAGGAATGGGCGGCATGGTATCAGGGGTGAGAAAAGAATTGGCAGTAAAAGGTAAAACAGAGCAGGACAGGGAAGAAAAGGAGGGAACAATGGTGAGAAGGATTATAATAGGGAAAGTCAAAATAGCGGTGGTTTGTGTATATAGAAGAAGAGGGGAAGAGGAAGGTTGGAGAGTAATAAGGAGGTGGATGGAGGAAAAGAAGGAAGAATTGGTTTTGATAGGAGGTGACTTAAATGCCTGGACTGGCGAGCAAGGGGGAGGGACTTGGGATGAAGAAAAGGAGGCATATATAAGGAGCTCCAAACATAGGGAGATAGACCGGGAGGGGAGGAGGTTACTAGACATAATAGGAGAAACCGGATGGTTTATATGTAATGGCAACATGAAAGGAGATGAGAAAGGAGAGATTAAATTTATAGGTAAGGGAGAAACAGTCATAGATTACATCCTGGCGGAAGAAAGAATGAGTAATATGATATGCAGTATGAATATAGGAAATGAGATAGGGTCAGAACACTTCTCAGTAATAGCTACACTGAAAGGTGGCGTCCATAAGCGTGGCAGAGGGAGAAAGGAAAGAGGAGGGGAAAGGAACACGAAAATGGGAGTCTGGGGGGTAGATAAATTAAAAGTGTTTGAACAGAAGATGGAAAAAGAGAATGTTATATATGAAAAGGAGGAGGGAGTAGACGCGTTAATTAAAAGGTTGAAAGGGTCGATTGAGAAGGTGAAGGATGAGATAGGTACAAAAGAAGGAAGAGAAGAGGGAAAGAGAGGATGGTGGGACGAGGAATGCAGGGAGAGTAAGGAGAGAATGAAAGAGTCTGTAAGAAAATGGAGGAAAGGAGAAATAGAGAAGGCGGAGTACAGCAGGAGAAAAAGAGAAGATGCTGGAAGGGAAAAAGCAAAGGGGAACGGAGAAATACAAGGAAGAAGTAGAAAAAGCAATCAAAGAAGGTAGGGTCTGGGATGTGATAAAAAGGGAAAGAGGAGGAAGGAAGGGCGTGAATGAAGAAATAGAAATGGATGAATGGACGGATTATTTTAAGGGTCTGTTAGGGGGAGAACAAAATAGGATCAAAGGGGAAAATAGAAAGACAGTCCAGGGAGAAACGGAGGAAGAGAACGAAATAACAAGAGAAGAAGTGAATGAGGCGATAGATAGACTGAAAAGAAACAAGGCCACAGGAGAGGATGGTGTGGAGAACGAAGCGATAAAGTATGGAGGAGAAGGGATTAGGGAAGTGATGTGGAGGATATGCAACAAGGTCTGGAAAGGAGAAGGGTGGCCGGAGGAGTGGATGACAGGGCTGGTAGTACCGCTTGTTAAGAAAGGGGAGGGCAAGAAGGTAGAAGAGTACAGAGGGATGACTCTCATGCAAGGGGGCTATAAAATATACACAGAAATTCTAAGAAAAAGGTTAGAGAACCAGATAGAAGAGAAGCAAAGTATCCCACGCAACCAGACGGGATTTAGAAAAGGGATGGGGACAATAGACAACATTCACGTACTCAACTACTTGGTTAACAGAAACTTAGGGAGAAAAAGAGGGAAATTAGTTGCTTTGTTTGTAGATTTCAAAGCAGCTTTTGACTCAGTGAATAGAAAAGTGCTATGGCAGGCAATGAAAGAGAGGGGAATAGAAGAAGGGCTGGTGGAGAGGATAAAGGAAATTTTTACTGAAACCAGGATTAGGGTGAAGATACGCGGGGAAAAAGGGGAGGTTTTCTGGACAGGAAGAGGTCTAAGGCAAGGGTGCCCGTTGAGTCCACTACTTTTTAATTTGCTGCTGGCAGACCTAGAGGAGAAGCTAAAGGAGAAAGGGAAAGGGGGGACGATCCTGGGTAATAGCAAACTATACTCCCTAGCATACGCGGACGACGTAGTTCTAATAGCAGACGATGAGAAGGGGATGAACCTAATGATAAGAATTTTCGAAGAGTACGTGGGAACAAAAGAACTGGCGGTGAACGTAGGGAAGACCAAGGTGATGTGCTTCAGAAATAAAAAGACCAAAATAGGTTACGTTTGGAAGATGAACGGACAAACAGTGGAAATTGTGGAGGAGTTCTGTTACCTAGGTTTTTGGTTTGAGTCAGGAGGGGGAAACGATTTGCAGGTGAGGAAAAGAATCGAAAGTGCGAGTAAGTAATGGGCCAAGTATGGGGTATAGGAAAGAGAAGGTTCAAGGACGATTGGAGAATGAGGGTTTGGTTGTTTGATGCGTTGGTTTGGGCAGTGTTGTGTTATGGAGTGGAGGTGTGGGGATGGAAGGAACATAGGAAAGTGGAAAGCATACATGAGAGATTTCTGAGATGGGTAATGGGGGTTAGTTGGAGTTGTCCAGGATACATGATAAGGGAAGAACTAGGAAGGGAAAAAATGGTAACTAGACAAATTAAGAGAGCTTGGAGGTTTGAAGAGAAGCTGAAAAGGGGAGAGGGGAGCAGAATAGCACAAGTATGCTTGGACGAAGTTCGGAACAAGGAGACGAGAGGCAATTTGGGAAATTCAAAATGGGAGGAAGAAAGGAAAAAAATGAGGAGTGTTTGTGATATACAGGAAGGGGTTCTGGATTGGCAGAACATTGAATTAGAGCTATTAGTAAGACAAGGAGAAGAGAGATGGAGAAAGATTATGGAGTCGAAGTACAATAGATGGTATATGATGGTCAAAGGGGCGACGGAACCAGAATATTTGCAAAAGATGAAAAAGGAAGACAAATGGAATAGGGTGATACGGTTTAGAATGGGAGAAGGAGTGAGAGCTTGTAGATATTGGATGGATGAAGAGGACAATCTGTGCAGAGTATGTGGGTACGAAGTGGAGTCATGGGCACATGTGTTAGAGAGGTGTACGGGAGAGGAAGATGGACAGTTGAGTGTGGATGAATGTGTAAGATGGATTTTGGATGGTAATGGACAGGGAGTGATCTGGATGAAAAAACTTGAAGAAATAAGAGAAAGCAAGGGATCAGGGTAGAGCCAAACGGGTAATCCTGTTTAAAGGAAACTAACGAGAAAAAATTTTTAATTTTCAAATCAGTCTAAATGAACTTGATGGTAAGAGAAAACGGAAGCCCGGGAAGATCGCTCATTGTCTGTAGTTTAAGAAGAGTAGTGCTAAGATTATTGTTATTATGTAAGGCGATGCATTAGAAATTAAGTAGCGGTTAAGCTAGACTAAGGATGAAATGTAAACATATGTACAGGGAGCGGAGGCCCTCAAACCCGTAAAAGGGAGAGTTCAAATATACAATAATGCCAAATATCCTCCTTTCGCTCCATATATCCCGATTGTACTCAAAAGTTTGGTAATGTATCCTAACCAAATTTTCTCCGTGTGCAATTTGAAATTGGAAATCTTTAAAACTGAACAAGTTAAAATGTAATGCCGATGAAAATTTGAAAGTATTTTTATCTGCTCAGAAAAACTGATATAACTAAATTATATCTTGAAAATTTGTAATGTTTCTGATTGAGCATTTAAAAATAAAGAAACCTGAACACCAATATTATCGACTTTAAGTTCTTGAAGGTGAAAATTGGAATTTTTAAAATTGCTAAAGAGGATATAAATTATTATCAGGTATCTATGTATTATATTATGAAGTATCAAGTGACACTCAAAATGAATGGATAGATTTTTCCAAACTAAAAAATTAGATTTCTGAAAACAAATCAGTGTCATTCTATGATTTCAAATTAGAAGTTTTAGGAACGAATAAATTCTAACTAGAAGCATTAAGAATTGAATCAGTTCAATCTTTAATAAAAATTTAAGTATTCTCAAATTAGAATTTTCGAACTGAGACTGACGTTAAACGGACGTATACTAATAAAGTGTCACATTGACTTAATAGAAAAAGTCGCGAGACAAAAAACACGCAAAAAGCGAGCGAAACGTAGGAACTTCACTGTTGAGAGAATGAATGTGTGTATAATAAAATAATAATAATGAAATAAAAATAATAATAAAGATGGTAGCTCTAAAAAAGGATCCAGAGGCGACTGTTGCCACCTCCAACGATTGTGGCCGCTGTGTATAGATAACAGCGGTGAAGTACAAACTCCGAGAACAAGATTAATTGAAAAAAAAAAAAATAATAATAGGCGTAGGGATGTGATGAACCCATCGCCCGAAAGCTCCGGCTCTTGCAGTCAGCCGCGTTGGTTTGGGCTAACTCCCCAATGCAACAAATTATGCGGTTGCGACACCAGTATCGGGCAGTGCCACCCACAAAAGGCCTCTCTCGGGTGGAGGCCATGGTTCAGTTGGGAGTGGCAATAGGACCGAACCGAGGTAACGACCAGGTAATGGCCCCGGACAACATTACCTGTTGGCAAAGAAGCTCACCAGCGCGAAGAGGATTCATGAAGAGGTGACATGAGCAGTGGGTCAATATGCACCCGGAATATGCTCATCAAACGCCTTAGAACTTAAGAGATCAGATATCCTTTTTGCGAAAAAAACTCATATGAAGCTCTTCATCAACAAGAAGAAAAGCAACATCCTCCAGCGAACATTCCACCCGTTGCGACAAGACCACCTTTCCAGATAGCCGATAATGCCAACATGAGAAGTAGGAGATCTATCCACCAAAAAGTCTTTCTCAGGATGGCTAAATTAGCTGAAGGTAATACTGCCCTCCCCGATTTGCTCCCCGAAGCCGTTAATCTCTGGAATCTGAACTGTGTAGTTTACGAGAAGGCGGTCTCCCTGCTTAGCGACAATATAAGTAACGATACTTCAGTACGTTTGAGTAAGACTCGCGAGCGTATTGCACAGCTTCAGTTTAAATTGGAACGGCGAGACGGCATGCATCGAATATTCAGTGTGTGATTAGCTACATAACATCAAATAAAAAATTCATTCCATGGCTTGGATTGACTACCGTAAGACATTCGATAACACGAACCATGAGCTACTCATTAAGCTCCTTGAGTGTCTGGAGGTGCATCCAAAAATATTGAGATGCATAAAAGAGCTTATGCTCTTGTGGCGGACAAGATTTGTCATAACATCTGACAAAAGACAAGTGACTACAAGCTATATCACATATAAGAGGGGGGTCTTTTCAGGAGACTCTCTAAGTCCGATACTTTTCTGCATCTCCCTCTTGCCTCTATCTATTGTGCTTCGAGGAAAAAGCTCTGGATACCTATGTGGCCCGCCGAATAGAAGAGAATATAAGGTCAACCATCTTTTATACATGGACGACCTTGAACTCTTTGCTTCTTCGAAAGAGGACCTCAACATCCTTTTGGAGGCGGTAAATAGGTACTCTAAGGCGATTGGTGTGAGCTTCGGACTGGAGAAGTGTGCCTGCGTCCACCTACACCAAGGAAGGCTAGAAACTACATCATCAAGTGACCATCAGGATGTTCAACTCATAGGCGAAAATACCATTCAACATCTTGTTATTAGATTAACATATACATATCTTGGAATATCGCAAGCGGAAACCCGAAATGTGCATATGTTAAAAACGGCCCTTGGAAAAAGATATCGCCAAATTCTCAGAAAAATTTAGGGTGCCCAATTATCCTGAAAGAAATAAGATCCAGGCGACCAATATGCCGGCCGTTCCTATACTGCTCTACACGTTTGGTGCAGTAAAATGGAACGTCGACGAGTTGAAGCAACTTGACCAAAGCACACGCAAGATGATGACAATCCATCGAAGTCTTCATCCTAGATCTTCCGTACCTCGAATATACCTCCCTCGAGGTAAAGGGGGTAGAGGTTTGCTGAGCTTAGAGAGTCTTCATCGCAGAACGGGTCTGGCTACAGCCTGCTCAGTTCTAAATAGCACCGATTCTCTTATGCGACTCGTACATCAACATGAACTCATAAATGCTGCGGCGTTTCTATACCGTGCCGCAGATAGGGCCGCAGAGGAGCTTGGCCTCCCATTTGATTCCAGCGATACTACACATGGCCTAGCATCACTAAAACCTTTGGTGCTCAAGAGTCGTGTACAGGAAGCAGAACATACGCTTCTACTAAGAGAACATGCTGACAAGCCCCTTCGTGATAAATTCTACGCCATCATACGTAGAGAAGAGCTCTCGATCGGTCTGTCCAACATGTTTCTCAAGTCTGCTGGATTGAGATCGGAGATTTCGTTTTGCCTGTCAAGACGACTTTATACTCGTAGACACCTTAGTTTACCGCGAGCGCATAATGAATGTACATGTAGGCGATACCAAATGCCGAGCGTGCAAGCAACAGCCAGAAACACTTGGGCATGTTCTCAGTGGATGATCAAAATATGCACGCTATGGGTACATAGAGAGACACAACGCGGCTCTAAAAGTGTTATATTACCATCTAAGGCACTTCTACGATGTGGATCTATTGCCTGTCTTGCTATGCGCCCAGGAAGAACTCGAGTCCGTTGTGGAGAATTATCAATGTAAGCTCTACTGGAATGTCTCATTCTCCACCACACATCGTATCAGTGCTGCAAAGCCTGATATTGTCCTCCAAGATCTGAAGAGCAAGATCATTTACGTGATTGAATTCTCGGCACCAGCCGATGGTAATATCACGGCAAAGGAGGAAGAAAAACGGGCGAAATATCAAGCACTTCTTTTCGAGCTGAGCATGCTGTACCAAGGCTACCAAGTCCATCTTGTAGTTCTCATAATCGGCTGTCTTAAAGATATGAAAGCTTCATTTTTTAGCGATCTCAACAAGATTCCGGCTTGCCAGCGTCAGGCTCATTCCATCGCGAACCGGATGCAAAAGGCTGTTCTTCTGGGGTCACTTCATCTGGTCCGTCAACACTGTTGCTCATAACATTCTGCAAAGATTGGTAGCTCTAAAAAAAGTATTCCGAGGTCAAAACTTCATCTCCAACTGTCCCGTCTGCCACGTAAGGTCATCCGCGGCTAGAGACCTGACTCCAAGGAACAGTGTTGCCCGATGTTCTATCGCGTAAATTTCCCGCTCTTGCTTACCTTCTAAGACAGAAGGAGCAGATGCGGATGACGTACACGTTCCACTTGCGTCGGGATTGGTTACTTCAAGGAACCATGATCGTAGCTTCCGGAGCCTACAATTTCTTATAATATAATAATAATAACACAGATCTGCAAAAAATGGGTTGCGATTGTTCTTGGCTGACTGAGGGTCATCACCAATATAATTTTCTGCGTAGGATCCGAATCCGAGGTCAGAATTTTCCCAGCACGTCAGGTGTTTGAGACATCCTAAACTAAAATTGCAAGAAGTGCGGTTTTTTTTTAATATTCGAGCTTATATTTCAAAGCGCAAATTTTTTCTGTAAAAACCGGTCATGCCGTCTAAAAGTACGACTCTCAAACTTTAAAAAACTTCTTTAAAATTTTAGATATCATTTTCCTTCGCATAGATAACCTTCAATGGAGTTTAGTACCACTGAAGTTTGGTACTGCGGTAATGTAATCATCAAAGTACCAAACTTCATTTAAGGATATATCTGCGAAGAAAAATGATATCTTCAATTTTGAAACAGCTTTTTAAATTTTGGAATTTGTAATTTTAGATGGCATCACTTGATTTTAGAGAAAAAAATTACGCGATGTAACATAAGCTCAAATATACCAAAAAACCGCATTTTTCGAACTTTCAGGATAGTATACCTCAAAAACCTGACTTGCTGGGAAAATTCTGACCTCGGATTCGGATTCTCAACAGAAATTACATCGGAAATGACTTCCAGTTGGCCATAAACAATCGCAATTGATTATCATACAATAAAATTGTCGTTAAGCCTTGAGGTTCCTGCGATAGAATAAACCGAGTTATTTAAGGACTCGTAGTTATTTTACTATTCCTCGAAAGTAATCCAGGTTATTGAAACCTTTGGTCTTTCTTTTTTACTTTTCTCAATTTTCTCTCGCGATTTCATTAACCGAATGAAACGACATTATCCCAGTGATTATATGAGGTTCAGATTAATAAAAGCGAGCAGAAAATTTAGAGCAAGTGAGCTCCGCAATTGTTTAAAGATTTTGGAAAGTGTTCGTGGAGAGTAATAAAAATCTCTTCTTTCCAGAACGAATTGACTATATGATTGCTATAGCTTTGCTATAGCTTTGTATTAGAAAAAATGTATTTCAGTGTGTTCTAAAGATATTTATAGGTAAGTAGACAGTTTACTTGTGCGCTGCTTTTAATTTAATAATTTCAACTTTCATTGTAACATTTGGAGAAACGGTAATATTCTTAAGTGGATAGATAAATGAACGAAAGGTTCCCTTTTTCTCTTCCTCTGTACCCTCCCTTATTCAATTCCTTGTTTTTCTCTTCTAAATCGAGAGCTCTTTCGGTAAACCGAAATGGAATAATAGAAAGCTCATAGGACCTAGAAATGTGCTCGATATCGAGATAAAGTATTCCTGCACTATCAGTCACCATCTGAAGAAAAGGAAAAGTATAGAGAGAGAAATAGAGAGTGGAAAAGAATGAAGTTGTGGTAAAGAATATGTACTCTTCGGTCGTTTCGTATTCAGACCAGAGATATTCGTACGTGACTTCCCAACTCATCAAGTCTTTATATTAAATTTCCAATTTTCAAAAATTATTCTTTCATTCTTTTTGACGATTAAACGAAAGGCCAAATAAAAGTTAGAGATCACTGGAAAAAGAATCTGAAAATAAAAATGTAAAACTGATATGGCTGATGAATATAAATGATAAACTTTTCTGCTCTAGATCCAAAGCAGAGTTATAAAATCTGAAATTACTTTTATGTGTATCAGGGAATCGTTTAAATTGAAAACGTTTCAGGCATGGCCACTGAAAATGCTGCGTTTCAGGTTTCAAAAGTTTCAAAAGAAAGCCTTCTAAGAGTGTACAGTTTTGAATTGCAGACGAAGGATTTCATATTTCAACGTTCTAAGTCGTCCAAGTTTACGCCGAACATTACACTTTCAAAATTTGACTTGAAAAATTTACCTATCTAAAAATAAACAGTTAAAAATTGAAGAATGTAAAATTTGAATAATATACAGTTCAAAAAATTTTAATATCTCAACATCTGTTTGTATTGTGTAAATTTTGATACTTGATAACTGACAAATCCCAGATGAAACGATTTCCATTTGTAAATTTTTAATATTTGGAATTTTCTTCTGAATTAAATGATTCCAAGCTTCATCTTTGAGTAATCATTTAAAATTAAACAATTTTTAATGCAGCGCTCAGCTCTAAAATAAATAGATACTTTACAACACGGAGAAAAACCTATGTTTACCCGTGAGAACTAGATGTTCAGGGTTAACATATTTTATATTCAACTATATCGGACACCAATCTAAATATTCAAAGTTGGTATCTGCAGATATTAAAAAGGGAGAATAACATCCAGAATGTTCAACTGAATTATCCGAAATATTACACGAAAATTCATGATTATATAAAATAAAGGCTATAAATATGTGTGAAGTTTACTTATTCCTGATCATTCGACGAATTAATTGCTTACTCATTTGTGAATCCAAAGTTAAACTGTAATGTTCGTACATAAACGAAAAACGTATAAAGAGCGTACAAAATATCAGTCAGATGATACATTCAGTCAAGTTGATGTTAGGTTTAATATTTGTAATTCAAAATACAAACTCAAAACGGCGAACAAATTATCTGTATTCAGTATTTGAAAGCTATGTATTTTCGGCTACCTGAACTCAATTTCATTTAAAATGTACAAAATAGTTTAATATCTTACCCCGTGAACAGAACATTCTAAATTGAAATGAGTAGTTTCAAGTTTCAGAATTCAAAAAATTTGAATGATTCAAAGTCAGCAAATTGCAATAGAAACAGTGAGTATCATGGAGAATATTTGTAAATTTTTGATTCAAAACCATTCACAGTGAAGCACTTCAAACTAAGGCGTTTTAGCAAAAGTTTAAATTAAATTCATACACGCTTGAACACATGAAAATCAGTGCGAGAAGGGCTCGGCAGTGACTTCAAGTAAGGGTTTCGTAGGCATATGCATTAAAAAAATTCTTTTCGCAGTTTTTTTTCAGATTTTTCATTGCGTATTTGCTCGTAAGAATTGACAATGTAACAAGGTAAATTTGTTCTCTTATCTCAATTTGACTCGAGGAAAGCTTCGATCTCAGCCGTCCCAGAACAAAATCGGACTAAATGAAACGCTTCCATTAAAGGGGCCTAATTACCCAAATTTTCCAAATTTTTCTTATTTTTCAAGCACTGTTATAAAAAAAAGGCCGTATTTAGGTTCACGGAAATTCACTGATCGTTGAACACATATTTTCGGTGAGCTCAGGAGAGCTAAAAAAGGGTGGCTAGGTTCACCGAAATTCGGTGAGCGTAGCCATACAATTTTCGCGGAGCCTTGATATCGTTTAAACACGGTCATTTCGGACATGTGGGTTGAATCCGGACATTTTTCAATTGATAGTTTAAATCATTTGAGGGGTTTTCACCAGAATCTAGAACCAGTTAAGGCTTTATTAATGCTTTAACAGGTTCTGGATTCTGGTTAAAACCCCTTAAGTAATTTAAACTATCAGTTTTGGAATGTCCGAATTTACCCCACATGTGCGAAATAACCCTGTTGGACGGTACGTCGATAAAAAGGAAAACTTTTGAACCGAGGGTCAATAATCATTCATCGGGTCCTGAAAATACTAAAACCATGCGTAAATTGGTTTTTTAAGAAAATGGATTATTCATGTTTTGTTTGATTGATCCTCAAATAAAATTAGATTCACACAAGATTAATCATTTGAAAATTTTTAATTTTAAAGATTAGTATATTGTAATATTTCAAGTAAGAGGTATTCAAAAATTATAATTTGAAAGCATTCATATTTTACCTGAAAGAATTTTGTAAGCAATCGTCATTTAAAAAAATATTGATATAACATTTGAAGTAAAAATATTATTATTTGGATTCGTCCGTTAGTTAATTTTTTTATTACAAGTCTGAAGATTTAATTTCCAAAATTGAATATTGCTTCCTCATAGAGGGAGGTTTAAAATAACCGAAATTTTAAAATCTCGAAAAGTAATAGAGCAATGCTCATGAAATTTGGACGAATTGTAGCTGGCATTGGTGTCCAAGTGTGACAGGATTCAACCAATATCGGCAAATTATAAGTGTCTTTTTTGTGTTTAAAAATTTGAAACAAAATCTTTGATATTCGAAATACAACGATACCTGATGAGTATTTGTTCGCACCTTAAAGACCCATTGATTGACCTATTGTGGAACATTTTATGACCTATATACTAATATAGATTTATGAAGATTAAAAAAATGGTTTATTCTGTTTAAATTAGAACTCTTCGAGACATGATAATTTAACAAATATATTCTTCATCTGTTTATCTTGTTTATACGAGAAAAATTTTTTGACCATTGGGAATACTAGAGGGTTGTATATGATGAATTTGTTCGCGTTATCAAGACGCATTGATTGACCTATTGAACATTCTTTCATGACCTTCCATAACCTACTAATCCCGTTTTTCGGTTTTCAATGGCTGAATTCACACGTAGCGGACATTTAACTCCGGACAGTTATTTGACCGGACATCTAGTTACTTTTCGTACTTTTGGTAACTAAAAGTTTTCGGCGCCAGGTTTCAAATGTTTACAAGTTTGTGACAGATCTTATAGCAAAAGTACGTAACCTGACTCAACCTCGGAATAATTAATTATAATTTATTTAAGCAAATGGCGAATAATGTACGTGTATAAATAAATAAGATAAAATATATTTTAATTTTCTATTTTCCAATTGCAGCTTAGACAATTTTGGAAGAACTTATAAAATATATTTTCATTTTGAATTTTCCAACAGTAGTTTACACAGTTTTGGGAGCACTTATAAAATATATATTAATAATAACTGATGTATTAGAATAATTTTTTTTCTTAATCTCAGAATTCCGAAATAGAATGTGGAATGTGCTACGAAAATGTATACGTTCTCAAATCTTGAGGCACTCGTGTTTCGAAGGATTCAAAGAATCTTAGATTCATTCAGATAATATAATACTCGTATATCCTGTGTGCTGTAATTAATAATATAATATTATAATTTTGATGGAGAAGCTGATAGATAGAGAAAATGTATCCCATTCTATCCCTTTTTCAATCTAAATTCATGTCTATCTATACTTCAATACTTATACATATAATACTTATACATATAATATCTTATACAATATAATAATCTATTCACGTAAATCTTTTTCTATCTCACTGTCAATCAAAATTCTGGTCTTTCTTTCTCACTCTCCTTTTCTTTATCTCATCCAATCCTTTATCTATCCACGTCAATATTTTTCTATCTCTTTGTCAATCTAAATTTCCGTCGATCTTTTTCAATCCCCTCTTCTCTATCTCATCCTATCCTTTGTGTATCCACGTCAATACTTTTCTATTTTTCTGTCAAACTAAATTGTCATCTATCTCTTTCAATCTGCTCTTCTTTATCTCATCCTATGCTACGTTTATCAACGTCAATCTAAATTTCCGTCTATCATTAACAATCCCCTCTTTTCTATCTCATCCAATCCTTTATCTATCCACGTCAATATTTTTCAATCCCTTTTTCAATCTAAGTTTACGTTTATCTCTATATAATTGTATCATACGTCTATCAATGTCTACCTTTTTCTATCCATTTTTCTGTCTGAATTCACGTCTATCTTTTAAATGCTCTCCTCTCTTCCAATCATAGCCTTTATCTATCCACGTTAATAT
This sequence comes from Andricus quercusramuli, assembly GCA_932178445.1. NCBI lineage: Eukaryota > Metazoa > Arthropoda > Insecta > Hymenoptera > Cynipidae > Andricus > Andricus quercusramuli. The sequence goes on from CAKNXH010064086.1 coordinate 80,367, forward strand.
TTTGCTTTCTCTCTGTCAAACTAAATTCCTATATATCTTTCTTAATCTCCTCTTTTATATCTTATCCCATCCTTTATCTATCCTCGTCAAAATTTTCCTATCTCTATGACAATCTAAATTCCCGTCTATCTCTTTCAATCTCCTCTTCTTTATTTCATTCTATCCTACGTTTATCAATGTCAATCTTTTACTATCTCTCCGTCTTTCTAAATTACTGTCTATGTTTTTCAATCCCCTCTTCTTCATCTTATCCTGTCCTTTATCCATCCACTTCAATATTTTTCTATCTCTCTGTCAATCTGAATTCCCATCTATCTTTTCCAATTTCCTCTTCATTATCTCATCCTATCCTACGTTTATCAATGTCAATCTAAATTTCCGTCTATCATTTTCAATCCTTTCTTCTCTATCTCATCCTATCCTTTATCTATCCACGTCAATATGCTTCCATCTCTCTCTGATGAATTACTTCCGAAAGAAACATCCCCTGATATATCACTTTTTATTTCTCCGTCCATATTTTCTTCATCGCAGTACTTTCTCGGTCCATTTCTCCGTTATTGCTTTCCTGTTTTTGAATAATGTCTATATAAAATTTTCCCGAGGTTAAGTCAGGTTACGTACTCTTTCTATAAGATCTGTCAGGAACTTATAAACATTTGAAATCTGGCGTTAAAAACTTTTAGTTACCAGAAGTAGGAAAAGTAACTAGATGTCCGGCCAAATAACTGTCCGGAGTTAAATGTCCGCTACGTGTGAATTGAGCCAATGAAAATCATTTACCTTGTTTATAAGATGTTTTTTTATGTTGAGAATATAACAGTACTATATTGAATATAATTATTCGCGTCTTCAAAACGCTCCGATTGATCTATTGACGAACCTTCGTTGAGCTTTCATGATCCATCAATAACGATTTATAAATTTTTTAAAAAAGGTTAAATTTTTTATGCAGGAAAATTCTTCGAAAATTTGAAATATGATACTATCGTAACTTAAAAAGTTGTTCGTTATAACAGGACTCGTCGATTAACCTTTTGATGATCTCCCTGATTTACGAAAAAAAGATTTTTGGTAAAATAGAAACAAAAGCTTGGGAAATATTGGAAGTGCTTATTTTTTCTGTTAGAGAAAACTCTACCTTCATGTGAAAGCAAATTTATTTGGTACCTATGTGAAAGCAAAGTGCTCAACAAATAAGCATAGATAAATACACCAATAGAGAACATACGCACAGTACTTCGCAGCGGTATTTAAAATTTATAAGCTTTCAGAAGTGAACAATTTCTAAAATTTTGTTCTAATTCGAAATTTATATATATATATATATATATATATATATATACAGGATGTTTTTTTTAACTTGAGACAACGAAATATCTCAAAAAATACGCATCCTACGGAAAAAATGTCTGGAATAAAAACTTTTTATTTTTGAGGGGGAAAAAAGATTTGTCAAAATTTACCCCACCCCCACCCCCACAGGAGGCAGGGGTGGGGGTAACTTTGTAATTTCAAATGGCAACCCCAATTTTTTATCACAGATTCAGATTCTCCTTTACGAAATACGTAAGTTTTATTCGGAAAATTTGTTTCGATTCGCGATAGATGGCGCTGCAATTGCGAAAAACGAAATTGTTGACACTACTTTTAGCTCTACCCAGGAATAACGACGCGAACGTAGTAGTTGTCTATTCCCTTCGGGGTGCTTAATTTCGGTGAGTCCCCTTGCCTCTCACCATCCATCGGGGTGCTTGATTTCGGTGAGTCCCCTTGCCTCTCACCACAGGGATGCTTGATTTTGATCAATTATTTTACAATAAGTGCTCAAAATGGTATCCTCGCACTTCGATGCACTTGTGAATCCGAGCTTTGAAAGATTCCACACAACTGCGAATTGTGTCTGGTG
>CAKNXH010064086.1:84660-136538 GCA_932178445.1 Andricus quercusramuli
ATATCTACATTCTACATACATAAATTAATTGGGAGTTTATTCAATTTAATCTTGAAAACTGAAATAAAAAACGTATAAAAACTAAGAATTTTGTCTTCTGAGTTAAAAAAAAAGGTTTCCCAAACTTCTAAGATCATCCTTTTCAGCCAAATTTGAGCCAATAGAATTTGAAAATTCTGAGCCAGAAGATCAAGGCAATAGACGCAAAATTGAAGACGAGATCAAAGATTTAAGGAATCATGAGCTAGGTCTCCTGGCTTTGACTTGAAGTTATGGCTCGGTTCCCACTTCCCAGATGTGGTTCGAATCTCCCAAGGTCGAGGAGACATTTGCGGTGAATACATATTACGTGTCTCTACTCAGCTTGTTCCAAGGGATATTACGATTTCAATGGAATTCAACTTCAAATTAACCACTCTTGCCTGCATCCTGCCATGTGCATGATTCGGCTATTAATTAACACTTAACAGTTGCGAGCAGATTAACGCTACCGTACTCGCTACCAAAAGCTGCATGCGGCAGAAAGTGGTAATAGCATTACCATTCTAGTCATCCCTATGTATCAAGTTACTGAAATTACACTACAAAATCCATAAAACGCAATCTTTCAAGTTTCTTGTTTTGAGAAACGACACTGAGAAAAAAGTTTGGTGTAACAAAAAAATTTGTTTATTAAACAAAAATTTTGTTCAAGTACCATTTTTTACTACCAAAGAATTTGTTTGCTCGTACCAAACACGTAACCGCGCAGGCAAGCCCCAGTTTTCAATATGGCTGATGTCAGCTGCTATTCCAGATGTCTACTAAATAACTGAATTTCTAATTAAAATTATGAATCTCTAATCAAGAATATAAACTTTCAACAAAATACCCGAATTTTGAACTAAAAAAGGTAAGTTTTCAATCAAACAGTTGCATTTTTAACGAGAAAAGAAGATATTTATACTAAATAAGATGAATTGTCAACAAAAGAGTTAAATTTGTAACAAAGAAAGATTTTTCAGTAAATAAAAAAAGTTCAATTTTCAAATCGAAAATACTTTCAAAACTCAAAATGATAGAAAACATAACGCTCTTTAATTTAATTCAGACTACCCAAACTATGTCAGACTACCCAACATTTTAGGCCCTGAAGAAATAATGAAATTGTTTGTTTGTAAAATGAAAAATTTATTTTTAATAACAAATTTTCTTTTCTAAAACTAATTTCATCAAGGTATTTTGGTAGAAGATGAATCTGTTCGATTGAGAATTCACCTTTTTGTTTAAAAATTTGATTATTTGTTTGAAAATTATTTCTTGTTTGTTATGGATTCATAATTTTAGTCGGAAGTTCACTAGGTTGGTCCTATCAAATGATTTCATCATACATATAACAATATTTGAGTGATGTAATTGTAAATCTACTAATTTTACCTAAAACTACGTTGATGTCAGCCGGAAATTGATATTCAAGTGGATGCAAATTTTCTGGCTCGTCCAAATTCATAAATTAAAACGGGTCCAACAATATCAACTTCCGGATCACTTACATTCCCATCTAAAATCATTTCATTTATATTTACTGGAAAAAGAATATTTAATTGGTGATTAATTTATTTAAGATTAGGTTTCAATGAGCCGCAGAGCGTAATTACTCACTTTCATTTTCCATACGCAGGTTTACAGGCATACTGGCTAGTGCTCGGTGCCTCCGAACAGGTCGCGTACTCGCCTTAGGCATTCTCAATAATTGATAAAATATTATAAACGAGTAATATTCTTATTTCACTGCACTATCAAAAAACAATAACCAGCACTGATTCTGTGAGCGCATGGAGATTGCGTTTTAGTAAGAAATCGGTCCGGCCCGATCTGGCACAACTATGGGCCATACAGTTCTACCGAGCAGGGCCAGATCGGGAATCCCTATCAGGGCCAGATCAGTATTGCGTACGAAATCGGGCGATTTCTACACGGGTATGGGCTTCATCTGTCTACGAGCCTATTTAATGTTTGAAATAAAATAAAGTTTTATTGTGTGTGACTAGTGTCAGGTATTCTTCGGGGAAATGATAGGAGTATTTTGTGAATTAAGAATGTTAGCTGTTCAGAGTTAGAATTCAATAAAAAGTGAGAGTAGTGGTTATAGTAATTTTCCTCGATTAGAATTTAGAGTTTAGGACTATGAACATAGCTTCTTTATATTGTTTTACAAAATAAAATAATCCTTGCTTATGGGGTCATTCTACTATCTCGGCAAAATAAAAGTGATTTTCAAGAATTTTTTTCTCAACAACTACTTTATATAATTGAATAAAACGTTTAATGTTTATTTATGCCGTCTCAGAGTTCACAGAAACAACCTTTTCACGCGAAATTATTATTTATTTAAGGTATTATTCAACAATAAAAAAAGTGTATAAAAAAGGCATGTCCACTGCGCGCACAATATCTCCAGTCAGCATCATCTGGAACAAATAAATCAGAAATTTTCTTCATGAGTATAACCATAGCTCTGGAGTGACGAAGCGGATTTTCTTTATTTTCTAAATAATAAAATAGTGGCAGTTTGAACAAAAGTTTCAAAAATCGGGTTTTTGCTATTTTTTATTAATTTAACTATGATCAAGTTGAAAATTTTTGAAACCGCTTTGCAACTCTGTAGATATTTATATTTAGAATTTGTCGCCCGCGATCAATAATATTATTTTCCTTTTCTTCAAAACATTCCGCTGCCGTAAATATGTATACTTGAATTACCTTGAAATGTAACCTTTGGATTATGTTACCTAATAAATAAAGTCCGAAACTCTACTCTGTGGTGGCATTCGTCAAAAACCAGCAGTAGCAGTGGGCCGACTCTGCACAGCCTACTTCTACTGACGGCGTCCGCGCGCCCAGTGAGGCCGACGCAGTATAGTCAGATAGCCGGTCCTTCTCCCGCGTCCGCGCTGGTACTACCTCAGTAGCACCAAACGCCGTGTAAAGATATTCTTCGAGATCGTTAACGCGACCGCCTGCCAGCAGAGTAGTGTCCGGACGAAATCGAAAAGAAAAAGAAGCGAACGCTTGAGTTGGTTTCTTGCCCTCCCAAGTAATATAGGTGTATACCTAAATTTAGTTCATGTAAAAAGGTATAAATAGATATGAAAAAGAATTAAGAATTTACTACAACTTCGAGTTCCTGTGCGATCTGAGCAGCATAAGTCTTCACCGTCATTCGCCAAATCGGGGGTCGTGGTCCCGAACTCCTGTGTGGTTAGTTGGCTTTCCTTTACAAGGTGGAAGAATTACAAACGAGGACCTGGGGGAGCTCAATGGGTGCTGGCGATCACAGACCTGGCCGGGGACTGGAAGTTGGGCGTGACTAGGAACTGATGGCCGATGTTACGGCCGGCAGTGGATGGTCGCACGGACTTCCAATAACCCTGTGAGCTACGAGTGGGTCGGTCCAGTAGTCAGGGGTCCCACGGTTCATACTTGGTTCTATACTCGGGATTTCTATCTTTTTTTCCGATAGTTACCAAGGAAGCAATTCACAATGATTGTACCTTGCCTCTACATTACGCGTGCTTGGTCACAAATGAACGTGGACAATTTGAAAGTAATCGTAAGAAAACTGTTTGAAAAATCGTGCACGCAGAGCGCAAAAACGTAGTTTCGAGAAAAACGCATTTAAAGTTATCGGAACATAGAAATTGTAAGAAAAAGTTACTTACACTTAATCAGCGATCCCTGCTCCATAGAATATTCCTTCTGCTTGTTTGAATGAATCCTCCTGATTTGATAATCTCTTTCACTTCATATCTAACATTTTCACTAAACGAAACTGCGCCTTCGCTCCAAGCTCTCGAAAGTATAAAAAGACTCCGAAATTCTGTGTGAAATTTCAACAAGATATTTCTGAATATATAACCTATTAAGCCAGGCAACGAAGAATCAAAAAAGACGGATAAAGGAAATAATTAGTGACAAGCTGAAATTTGACCTTAACCCTTCCTAATCGGCTATTAATAAACCTGTAAACGTTTGATATCGATTAAACAATGGCTAAGCAATCTATATTGAAAAATGGCGGCGATTATTGGTGTTTTGAGTTCATCTCGAAAACGGCTGATTCCAGCAAAATTGAGCTTCTATAGAAAAATATGCAAAATTCTTTCCTCTACAAAAAAGGTTCTTCCAAAAAATTTATTATCATTATTAAATAATGCTAGAAACTTGCGGTTTTTGCTGAAATTCTGAACTTTTCGTGTACTTTTCACTTGCAGCGAGTTGATAATTAATTCAATGCATCAAAAATAATCATTCAAACAAATTATTATTTTTAATAACTATCTTCTTCTTTATTGATGCTAGATAATTGTGGTTTCTTCTGAAATTGTTTACTTTTTGCCCACTTTTCATTTAGAAAAATAATAAATAATGCAATTTAACAAGTAGAGTCCTTTAAACAATTAATTATTGTTTATAACTATATTCTGTTAGATAAGTGTTATGAATTTGCTGTTTTTTCTAAACTATTAAACTTTTGTTGCACTTTTTACTTAGTGAGGATTTTAATGAACATGTTCATTTAAACAATTGATTATTATTTAGAACTATCTTCTTTTAGTGTGATACTAGAAAGTTGGTGAGGTTGAGAATCGACACCACCCACAAGTAAATGCAGACTAATATTCATTGCAGAAGAGTACGTTTAAGAAACAATGGAAACAGTCTCCATTAACAACATGTAAAAAACCTAAAGTTCTCAAACTTATATATTAGTGCCAAAAGAAAAATTCTGTTGAGTTCGTCAGTGTATTTCGAAGTAGACTCGGACAGCTCGGCATCCTAAAAGTTTTTTTTCTGATTTGGAAAAAATCTCAATAATGTCGATTTTTGTACGGATATTGAAAATTGTCTTATCAACAACATGTGAAAAATCTAAAGTTCTGAGACTTACATATTAGTGGCAAAATAACTATTCTGTTGAGTTCGTCAGTGTATTTCAAAGTAGACTCGGACAGCTCGGCATCCCAAAAGTTGTTTTTTTATTCGAAAAAAAATCTCATTAATGTCGATTTTTGTATGGATATGAGAAAATTGTCATAATAACAACATGTCAAAAATCTAAAGTTTTGAGACTCACGTATTAGGGGAAAAATAACTATTCTGTTGAGTTCGTCAGTGTATTTCAGAGTAGACTCTTGGAAAGCTCGGCATCCCCAAAGTTGTTGTTTTGATTCGGAAACAAATCTCATTAATGTCGATTTTTGTGTGGATATTGCAAATGCTCTTATTGACAATATGTAAAAAATATAAAGTTCTCAGACTGAATTGTAAGCAAATAGACAGGTCTCATAATAGATCTTGTAAAATTGTAGATGAAATGAGAGCACTATTTTCTACTGCTGTAGACTGTTGGGGCACCATGCGTACAGGAGTGGCCTGGGATGACGGGACTGCGGCCGCGCAGGTCAAGACAGGAGGAAGCTTCACAAAAGAAGAGATAAACATCATTAGTAACCAGGATAGTACTCAGAATTTTCCGTTTTCCAATCATTCGGATATCATTACATGAAATGCGTTTGAACGATTCGAAATTATGTTCTGACCGTTATAAAAATTTACAGGCGCATTGTCGAAATATGAAATAATTTGTGTTCGAAGTATGAACTTTAAGCATAGAAGTAATGATAAGGAAAAAGACTGTTGACGTTAGTGAAAGAAACAAACAATATTAAATGAAGTAATTGACTTATCGTAATTCTGCATGTACTCTTTCAGTGATAAACCTTCATCATGCTCACATCTGTATTGTCTGCAGTTAGGACTTCTTTTCTTAAAAACTGTGCCTCACAGGTGTAAAAACGTGAAATACGAAAAATAAATCGTTTTTCCTATTTTATAAGCAAAAAAACACATAATGGCCGCTATTGTTTATCATAAAATGTTTAGCCATTGTTTAATCAATTTGGATTTTTTATATAATTATTAACAGCCTATGGAGAAGGGGTTTTGATAACAATCAGCCTGTTACCATTTCATTCCATTTGCAAACCCATCGTTGCCTGGCCTATATCGAAAAATGCAAAGAAAAAGAAATCGATTTTTCAAAAGTGAGGTAGTAGAATGACCCCTTAAAGAAAAAGTTAGAAGGAGAGAAAATGTTTTGATTCAGTAATAGTATATTGCGTGAAGAGGGTCGAAAGGCAACGATGTGACGAGTGCGAAGTTAGCTGCCCGAGCGAAGCGAGGGCTTATGTCACACGCATGGAGAATAGGCATAAGGAGACCAAAGCAATGTAACCGAAAATAAGCAAATTTTTGTCGTATAAAAAGGTTTACAATACTGCCCGAGTTATGGCGCTAGTGTTGCACGTAGAAAAATGACCGCCGTATATGTTGACATCTTATATTATTTACCAATGTGATTTTCATAGAAATGTATAAGTTATTATTAAAACGCGGAAAATTTATTTTACTTATTTCGGAATATCAGTGATTCTGTGTAATTGAAGTGATCCTACACTGGACGTGGTAGTAGGTACTTCAGATTTATTGCACAAACGTGGAAAACAATAAGTACACGGAAAAAAAGGCTTTATCATTTTAACAATCTAATAATTTGTTACTGAAAATAATGTTGTTTTGTCAAATGACATGATTATATTGACAAATAAAACATAGTTAAAATAACTATGCCAACTTTGTTAATTCCATAACAAAACCTGTTTACTGAAATAACAAACTCACATTGTTACCATGAAACCAGTTCATAACTGACAAAGTTATTTGTTACTCTGACAAACAGGATTATTTGTTACATTAAAAATTATTTAATAAAATTAAAAATATTTCTTAATAATTATACATTATATTATATAAACAAATAACTTTGTCACTGTTACAAAGATTTTCCTAACAATGCCAACTTTGTTAATTTAACCCATTTTTTTTAATAGTCCAATCTTTACAAATTTATTTTGTTGAAGTATCAATTTTTTTTTTTTACATTGACAAAGTATTTTTTTCCGTGTATATAGCTGATCAGTTTTCAATCTTGTACGCATACACATCACAGGACTGATATCGGACTTCCACTTGAATATAACAGTTTTCACTTTCCAATATTCTTTAAATGCTTCAACGAATTGTTTTAGCCATTTAGGAATTTTGCATGGACATAGGAAGGTAGGGGACAAGGCACGTCCTCCCAAACTAGGGCGAGGGGGTTGAGTATAAGTTACAAGGGGGAGTCTACCATCTTACCACGTCAATTTTGGCGGGAATTTCAAAACGGAAACATGACGAAGCAGTTTTTTATTTGAAAAAACTAATTCTCAAATAAAAAAAAAACAATTTTCTACCAAATGATTGAATTTTTGAGAAAAAAATGAACTTTGTACAATATATTTGAATTTTTAATTCAAAAATATAAGGTTAATATAAGGTTCTTCTTCTACGGTGTCTACAACTATGCGTTCAGGAGTATCCGATAAATTGGTCTTCTTTATTATGCCCATCATCTCAAGCATGGGTAGAATTATTCTAGATGTTTGTGTTTCACTCGAATTTATCTGCAAATTTTGTGAAAAGGAAAACATTACAAAGTGAAACATCTATTATTGTTTTATAATACTCCTCGCTTAAGATGAAAAAGTCAGGAAATTTCTATAACGTTAAATAACTGTTAAGCAGAAACAATTTGAAATTTTAATTGGAAAATCAAGGAATTTCGAAAGTGAAGTTTTCACCCTGTAAAGCACATATTATCTTAGACACAAAAATTTCCATTAGTACCAAGTCCCCATAATTCCTTATGTAATTTAAGTACGGCCTTTTATCTAGTACAATAACTCAATCAACTTTTAAGGCTATGGTTTCTTTCTATAACATCCTTAAATTCAACTACTTTTATGGATTCGTAAATAAATTATACATACACAAGGAACAGCATTATCTCGAAGTCTCACACAGCTGACGGAAGTTCTATCAATCATTTCTTCTGGGAAATGGCATGAGCAAATCCTCGAGTGTCTCGTCAAAGCTCCTGCATGTAATCCGATTCTATCCGCCCATTCCTGTTTTTTTACTGGATTTTTCGGAAACCTTTCAAAAATTATAGCATAAGATAATAAACAAATCTTAAAGAAAGCAAGTAAGAACTTCTCAGTTCATGACCTATCATAACCTATCAAGCTTCACTAAGTTTGATAGGTTATGTATAACTTAAAGCCTTTATACGATAATGTCGCACGGTTTTATTGAGTTTATTAAGTTGCTTTTACCCGTTTCTTTATATTTAACATATATTTAGGTTTATTTATTTAAAAAAATTAATTATTTTTTACTTACATGTGAAACGTAACCTTCAAAGCTTTCTTCTTACTGCTCCTTCCTGTATAATTATGGCAAACAGGAACTACACAATTCACCATTTTTCCTCTTGTCAACTTCTTACAGTTCAACAAGAGAAAATAAATGAAAACTTGTAAAAAAAAGCAATATTTATACAATAACTTTCGTACTTCGCACGATTGAAGATACACAGTATATATCTATATATATTTCTTACGTGCTAAGATGGCGGCCTTCCCCTCTGAATTACTCAACCCCGCAACGACATGCCTAGTCCCCTACCTTCCTATGTCCATGGGAATTTTGTATTTTTGCTTAGGGTTATGTCACAGGTTATATTTACACGGACCATGACGGTGGCCATCGTTACGCGTACCACACTAGCGCCGCGCTCGAGAAGATCTAGCATTTCGATGCGTTATTGTACATCCGAAAGAAAAATGATCGTTTTTGGTGAAGTTAATGTACAGGACTTTGGGCTTCTTATGTCTATTCTCCATGATCACACGAGTGAAATCGTTGCCTCGGCCCGACAATTTTTCATCATATCGATTTTCGACCTGCTTCACAGGCATCAAAATTCGAATTTTCGATCGAGGTATGATGAAAAATGTATTTCATTGGAGGAAAAGTCTTTCCGTTAATCACAATTCCATCTATAATTATGGATTATCCTGATGAAATTCGGCTGTGTTTAATTGAGCAAATTCTTTGCAAATGGCACGCATTTTATTATATATCAATTAATTTTTCAAATTTAGCGTTTTCTCGCATAAGTGAAGTACTTCATTATACCTTCAAAATGTCAATTTACCCTCAGCAAAACCATGTCGTTCCTTCAAGCAAATAATTGTACTGCCTTTAAAAAAATATGGTTAATTCTACAGAATATATTCGTTCAAATAAAAAAATTTTTTGTCGAGCCCACAAAAAATATTTCTGAGTGTATTCAACTTTTTGGTTGAATCAACTAAATGATAAAAAAAAAATTTTGTTCAGCTCAATCAAACGGTTTTATTGCTTATAGTAACCAAAAATTGGGTTAGTGTTTGGAACATATAGATACCGAGAAGAATTATGATTTTTACTTTGCAACAGGGAATTTGCTGAAAGAATCATAATTTTCATTTTGTGTTCAATTTATAATAGGAAATGTCGTTGAGAATTACAATTTTTACTTTAGGGTAGGGAGTTTTTGTAAAGAATTATAATTTGGCTTGAACCAGGAAATCTTTGACATGGCATAGGAATTTTGAAAAAAAGTTAAATTATAATTTAGGGTTAGGTTAGGTTTGAAAGCAGCTTTAAGCTGTACCTCGCCCTTTGGGTTCTTATGTTAACTCTGTCTGCCATGTACGTATCATTCTTGTTACGAACTCAATAAAGATTTATTATTATTATATTATTATTATAATTTAAAAGAAGGGAATTAAAAAAATTCTTATTCCATTATTGTAAAATATGATCATTTTGTCTTGAAAAATATATGTTATGATATGGAACAGAAAATTTTGAAAAATAATATTAATTTTGATATACGAAAACAGAATTTACAAAAACAATCCGTAAAGAATTATTATTTAGACTTTAAGACAAGGAATTTCTGTAAAGAATTATAATTTAGATTTTGGGACTCAGAATTTCCTCAAAGGCTTCTATTTTAGAATTTTAGACAGGGAATTTCCTTGAAGAATTTCTTATATAGATAAGGGGAATTAAAAAAAAAACCCTGTTAAAATTCAGAATTGCAATTTTTTTTACAAAATTTCCTGTACCAAATGAACATTGTAATTCTTCTGACCAGAAATTATCTGATGTTCCAACTCAGAATTATGACTCTTCTTCAAAAGTCCATGTTCCGAATCAAATCCCTTCCAAATGAACAACTGACCGGGCGAAAACTGGAAAATTTCACCGGGAATTTAAAATCATCATAATTAACAACTATTAAAATATTGAATGGTTTTTATGCGGAACAGGCGCCATCTGCAAAAATAACAAGGGAGTGTGTTACGCATTGGATACAAGTACATACTGGATAATATAATAGGTATTTTTCATAGTAGGAATAATGAGATCAATGAACTTTATTAAAAATTTGCAAAAAGTAATATAATTACACATATTTTTTGTGATAAAACAGAGTGGACTATTCTCAATCCTTTTACGATAAACTACGTATTTTGTATGGTGTAGTTAGGAAGCTTGATTCTTCGACTACAAAATTGCCTTGTGGCATTTGTACTTAGCTTGCACATTACAGTTTCTACAACCGTTTTCCAGAGACACTATGTTTTTGCTCAACTATAAAAACGTGGGGCGAGGCAGCCAACCATATAATACACAGACTTATAATAATGTACGAGTTCTTCATTAGGTCCAAGATGATGTATAAAAATAAAAAACAAAGCTAAATGTCTTCTCCGACATTTTTAATGGAACTCAAAAGAAAAACAAAACAAAAATGGGAAAAAATCAGGAAAATTAATGTGTCATCTTCAATGCGGCTGCCCGAGGCTTCATAAGGAGCTTAAACCTTCTTTGGGCGGCCTCGTCGAGGGCCGCCACAAGCATTTCAGTTTTTAGCCTTTTCAGCATAATCTGCCGTTTGTTGGCTACCTCGCCCCACATGTGCTTTTTTTCCAAACAAATTTCACACAAAAAAAGTATTTTTAATTTTGAAAAACCAACCATTTCATCGTATTAGGCACAAAATTCTACTGCGGAAAATACTCACTTAAAATTTTTTACACAACCTATACACGAAGGATAAACAAACGTAAATAACTAAAATGTTCCTTTTGCTACTAGTTTTTCACAAATGACGCTGATTTTTGCAAACTGCGACAGTCACGACCACGACACTCAACTTTCGGCAAGTACAGCGGACTAACCTAAACGACCTTACATTACGAAGGCGCGCGATTTCAATTAACGCTGTAGGAATAAGACGAAATTGGCTGCCTCTCTCCACTGGTTACCTCGCCCCGTTCTACCTTACTGGTATACAGTATCTATACCAGTCCCTCCTCATTATCCTTAACCGAGGTACATTTTTTAAAGTTATGATGGGAATTAGGCAATTGGTTTGAAAATTTTGCAAATTACTCAGTAGTTTTCGTTAGTTGATAGTACTAAACGTTAACTAATTACTTTTATATAAGCACATTTTTAAAATAAGTGTTTGTCATCTATTTATAATGCTAAAAAGTCATCAGAAGTATAATTAAAAAAATTTGTGATGCAAAATGGTTGAATAGTCGTATTCTTAGTACTCTTTTCCTCTCGTTTTGCTGAATCCGCAGCGTCGTTAAGAATCTGCATAAAAATTGATTTCTGGGCAGGACGTCAATTACATGCGTGTCAAGTTAATATTCGATTTAATACGAACTTATCATTGGCGTCTGGGAAAATAAGGTTAAATGAAAAAGAATTGGAACGTGAGTCGATGGTACGTGCGTCAATCGTACGGGATATCTCTTTAGAGCAGATTTTTCTTTTTTGAAGTTAAAAGCTGACTGGTCATGTACGCCACCTACCAATCCGAGTAAATAGCTGATTTTTAGAGAGGCATAGATTCAAAATGAACGAAATGTTATTCTTGCTATTCAGGCACAAAATACGCTTCATCGAACTTTGATTTTGATTGAAAGAGTATAGGTCACTCAGGTTATAGAATCTGCATTATCTATGGGTCATAGGCTTAGCCCTGACATCATAAGCGTGAACCCTTTGCAAGCTAGATGATATTATATCTTTATGATAAGCGGCTCTTACAATGAGATACACTCTGGTGTAATATTTTCATCATCAGCTCATGTAATATTCCTGGATCTATCATTTTCTTACAAGATCTTCTTTTGTAATGCAGAAAAGATCGAATTAAAAAAGTAAAAATTCTTTAATATCAGTTTAGTAATAAACAGTATCCAAAATATTACCATATGAAATGAACGTGCAATCAATTAATTATTACCGTCTAGCTCTTCGAAAAAAAATGTATTTGAAAGTATGCTTATAGTTATCAACCATTTCCGTCAAAGCATCGAAGTTCATTTCATACTAAGGATTTTAAATTTAATATTTTATTTACAAATGAATATTTCTTCTATACTATACATTTAAGAATTTAAAGCTTGTGTTGATGGATCGTCCAAATACTAAAGTTACTTTTATATTTGAGAACAAATATTTCATTTAAAAATATTTAACATAGTAATTACATAGGTAGCCTAAATTTATATTATGAATTAATAATAATTGGAATAGAAAAAACGCGTATAACTCCTGAACTACAATCGTCAGAATGGGCCCATTTTTGAAAATCAATCTTTCGATAGAAAAGTCATCTTTTGGTAGAAAAGTCACCTTTTTTGTTTGAAAGTTAATAATTTTTCATTAAAAAGCATAGTATTATATTTTTGGTTTAGATTCCATCTCTTTTGGTTAAAAATGATACTATTTGGTCAAAAATTTAATTACTATGTTGCAAATTCGTCATTTTTGTTTGAAAGTTCAACTATTTGTTTGTAAATGCAACTGTTTGGTTGAAAATTGATTTTTTGGTTAAATATTCAACTATCTGATTAAAAATTCAACTATTTGGTTGAAAATTAACCTTTTTGGATTACAAATGATCTTTTTTGTTGAAAAGTCATTTTTTCGGGTTTAAAATTTTAATATTTTCTGAAGCATCCAACTTTTTAGCTGAAAAACTTAATTCTTTTTTTAAAAACTCATCTGTTTTAGTTAAAAATCCCCTTATTTTCTTTAAAAAAACCAACCTACTTCCCATGTTTCAAGAGCATTTTGGTCTGTGAAGTCTGAAATTACTGTAACAATCATTTACATGATATATTTTACCTTAAAGTTCTAGAATATACTTTTTGACACGGAAAAACGGGAAAAAGCCCGGATTTTTGTGTTTTAAGTTTGAGTTATAATTTGGATGATAGTGCTTGAAGACAAACTTGCTTATCTGGCCAAGCGATTTTTTTCATAATTTATAAAAGTAAACTTGTTTTTTTTTGCCAAGCTTAAGTGGCTTTCGTTCAAATATGGGTAAATTAATATATACGTTTTTTCCAAATTGAATAGCAGCTATTTTGAATTCTTTTAGAATTATGATTTTTTAGCATCAGTTCTTGCTTTGTAGCCTTTTCTTTCTCTGCCTTTTTCTTTTGAACCACCTCCATGTCTTTTTACACAAACATAATGATTTGGCCCCAATTAAAAAAATATGCCCGCTTCGCGGACACATTCTCATTGGGCGCTACGCGCGCGGCTCGCTTCGCTCGCAGGTTTGAGCGCGCCTAGGGCGCGCGACTGTTGGTTCTTGCGCTTCACGCTCGAGAATGTATTCATCTCGCGCTTCGCGCTCGATAATGTATTTACTTCGCGCTACGCGCTCGGTCTTTATATTTCCCACACATTTGTGCACAGAACTTCTGAAACTAAAGGTCAAAGCCTGAACAACTGTAATTTCATGGTTGTGAATTCTCTTTTGTTGAAGCTCCATCGGCTTTAACGAACACATTCTTATCACGTATCTCGTGCTTCGCACTCGATTTTGTCCAAAATGTGAACTTTTCTACATTATGTTCAACACTATTATATCTAATCTACATTATGTTTATTCCTGTACCTCGATCTGGTACTATGAAGAGGGTTCTCAAAGCACCTTCGGCCTTGACGATTACATTCTCATTGCAATACTCGCTCTTCGCGCTAATACAGACGATTGCTTTTGAAAAATAAAACCATGTGAAAACTAGTGAAAATTCTGATTAAAATTTTTTAATCTACCAGAAAATTGATTTTTCTACTTTTTGAAAGTTTTCAAAATTTTGAAAAGTATATAACTTTTCTAATTTCCATCGAAATCGAAAATTTCATTGAGATAATTTTCAAGTCTTTCACCCATCTGTAAGAAACTTTCACAAAAATTTTTGAAACTGCAAAAAAATTTTTTTTTCAAATTTTGAAAATGATCTAAAATTTTTTATTTTGGTTGGAAATATCTGGTTAACGAACTTAACCTTTATTTTGAGACCCTTAAAAAGTTTACCAAAGGCTGATTCGATTGGACAAATCCTCCAAAAGTTAGCGTGGCTACAACATTCAGGTAACCATACAGACATACATACAGACAGGCATACAGACAGACAGACACCGACAAAATTTTATGATTTTCGGGCTCTGGAAGTGCCGGAACATAAAGTTCCGTTAAAAACCAGAGATCGAAAATTTGGACGAATACAATACACTCTCATGAATGAGAATGTAAAAATTATCGTGTATAGTTTGACGTGTATAGTTAAACGTGTGCAGTTAACCGTGTTCAGTATAACGTGTACTGTTTCAAGTGTGCAGTTGAACGTGTGCAGTTTCACGCGTGCCGTTCAACGTGTAGGCTTTAAAGTTTAGTTTTTTCAACTTGCTATCAACAATTTTTAGCTGAACAGTTTAAACTGTGGAATTTGATGTGCAACGCTTAACATGATACAGAACAGAACAAAAATTTAAATGAATGGTATATTCATTCGAATTGATTTAACATGAAATGTTTTGCATTCGCTGTTAACCGTAACAAGGCATTAATTCGTGGTTCGCTAGACAGTATTTATTGGCAAGAAGTCGGAAAATTCAACAATTGTTTTAAAGAGCAATTAGAGTTCAGAAGAAATGTTATAACATTTGATATTTCATCAAAATAATAAGGGTGAGCATTGGGAGTCTAATTCAAAACTTCATAGAAACGTTAATTATACTATAATGCAATATTTCTTGATACAAAAAAATGGTTTTCTGAAGAAAATCTGTTTGAAGCCATGTTTTGGTTTTAATCTCGAATTAATCTAATTAATTGCATTGACGGTTGATGAACTTGTTCTCCATTTATTATATGTATAAATTGAACATTAAAGATTCAAGCGCTTCTTGTTCATAAATTACTAATTCGAATAAATCAATACACGCGTATTTATAGAATGAACACAAATATTAGATTGCTAATTAACAGTGCAAAGGTTTATTTTCGTTTTCGGATTTTCCGATTTAGCGTCCCATGTAGAAATTGCGATCGAAATTTGGAAGGGCCCCGGCTTGTTTTCCCCGCTTCTGATCGGGCGCTAAACGGGAAAAATAGGGTGGGCCAGACTAGCTCCGTGACGCTGTTTTAGCCAGGTACTATCTACAACCTCTAGCGAGGTCCTAACAGGAATACCCTTCAACCGCCTGTCAAGACCCCCTCTGTTTTCCGGTACGCACATTATTCAGCTGTGATATAAATATATGTGACAAACTATTTTCCAACAACAGAATGGTTATTTTTATTATTTTTCACTGGGTTTCACATACACAGCACACATTTAACTGTTTTTCTTATGTTTCACGTATTAACGAAAAATTCGAACTTCATCTTAACCAAAGTGATTGTGAAAGGTGAAAAAAGAAATTACCTAAATTTTTTTGGTTTTATTCACAAATCACATTCAGCATACATATATAATAAATAGAATTTAACAAAACTACTACATGAACTATATTTAATAAAAATTTACGTAGTGTTCTTTTCAATACAAACACGTGTTCATAAGTGTTAAACGCACGGATGCTTCAGATGAAAATAAATTTCAGTTTGCTGTCTCGTGTTGTTGAGGCAGCCATTCGCCTGTTTATTAAAACATGATTTAGTGCATACAAACTTCTGAAGATGGCACTGCATCATATGTACTGCAGCACCATCTTCAGGAAATTTATCTGGGGTATACTGACTAACACCTGACCAGTACCTGACTAGAATTTTTTGGTTCTTTTATCTGAATCAGGGACCAACTAAAGCCCCGCTCAAATACAAGATTAGGGCCTATCTGGAGGCTCATAGTTTTTTCTAGTCATTAGGAATACAAAATCTTAGCAGTGCCTTGAAGGGTCCTGTTTAGAGCTTACTAGTCCAGTTGTTCGAGTGAGATTCTGACTACTGTCCTAATTGAAATGATGACAAATGGGGCAGTTTCTACATGGGATGTATTTCCGATTTAATTCCACTTGCAAAATTGAGTCCGAACATTTGTTGCTCACTATCAGTAACAGATTCCAAACACAAATTTAAAAAAATTAACAGTTAATATTGCATTATTATTATTGTCTTGTTAGGCTGGTCCATTTGAGGCCCGCAGCACTGCGGTAAAATCTCTTGCACTATGCCTTTATTTAAAACCCCGGCGAAACAGAGTTCTATACACGGATCACCCTCACTTTTAAAGTACAATTCAAGTCCTTCAGCATGAGTACATATACCGCCAGATGACTCCACTTCACTGGGAATGGGCTTGTGCAAATTTTTCTTTTACTAATGTAGGCGTAGATCACTTTATGAATTTAATCACAACCAGTGACAGCCCGCGGCTGCATCCAACTTTATCAGAAGTACTCTGTACATTTGCCTGGACGCTTGGCAAGAGGAGAGGAAAACAGCAAAAAATCGGCTCCCGAGTATGGCAGGTTTTTCAGCAGTCGAGTTTGAAGGTTGACATTTGAACTTACCCATCGAATGCACACACTCATATTTGGCGTCAGAGACCGCCCATAATGAGATTCGTAAACGTCGACGTTCGAACGTATATGCGTATTTGACGTCATACGCACGTTGTTGCCAACTATCCGAGCAGTTTTGCCGTTTTGCATTTTTCGTTTCCTCGCTCCGACCGTTGGATACAACGTACGTATGGCGTCAGATACGCATGTACGTTCAAAAGTCGACATTTTCAAATCTCATTGTGGACCCACTCTCAAACATCCCGCTCGATGCAGCGAATACACAATCTGCTTGTACGTCGCAGATGGTCACCCATCAGACAGCTATCAGCGCTCGAAATGGCATTACATCCTGACTTTTCCCGAGTCGAGATTCGCCGCGCAGCTAATACCGTTCCTTAATTAATTGCATATAATCATATGAAAATTTCTATTTTTTAATACTTAATAACACAAAATAATTTGGTATAAAATGAGATTCATATATTAAAAGAAATTTTTTAACATGGGAACCTAGTATTTTCAAATTTTATATATTATTCTTCATCTGGTCAAAGATACGAAAAACGCAGTAGGTATGCATAAAATTATTTCATTTTTTTCACGTATTTACTATTTATTCTCCATCTTCTTATAACATTCACGATATTTTATCTAGATTACGTATACAGCAGTCGTTAGGATTTTCTTAACTATCGTATGAATGGATTTTAACGTTGTAAAACTGTAGAGCCAAAGCCATTTTCGCGAAGTGACACTTCATAATACATACATGTTATTACATGAGTCAAACCTCCGACAACTTTTACTATGAGAACACCCAATTTCAATGGAATATAAATCTAATAATTTCACCCGAAAAATGTATAGTTTAAACAAAAAAATTCTAGAAAATCAAATCAGCAAAACTGAAATATACTTAAAACAAGTAATTTTTGTTTTCAAAACAGCCAAATATACGCCGACTCATGGATTTTCATACCCTTAAATTAGCTATTATGTAATTTCGTGAGTTTCACATGTCATACAATATTGTCATGTCACATAGAATTTGTTGGTTAGTAAGAAATACGGAGAAATTATATAAGTTCGAATTCAAGTTTGGGAAAGTATGACAATTTATTAACAAGTCCTGCTATTATTTCCACGTATTTTTATTTCAATTAAGTCTTTCTAACGTTCCTAATTTTATCATAAACTGCTAAATAAATAATAAATTTCAAACCTCTGCCACAACTATTCTTATTTAATTAGCGTCATATTTCAATTATCATTAGTTTTCCGTTTTGTGGCTATGGGGTCCGTAAAAGATTAAGGAGATTTAAATTTTCATCAGACGCTTCGGCTCCATATATGGGCCCTCTTCAGTCATTTATTCTAAAAAAAGTTTATTAGTACGTTTCACTTATTCTCTAAGATAGATTTTTATGCGTCGGTTTTTTTTTAGTTTATATATGTATATGTATTTTTCTTATAAATAAAATTATTACTCTATGTGACTGAAATATAATGACAATCTTGAAACATTTACATTCACTGCGTGTTGTCTTCAATTAGTGCCGAACAGTCGTAAATATGTAACATTAAATTCTTATTTTAACATCCACCTATAGTCCTAAGACATTATTGCACTAAAGTTATTCACTTTGAAGACTGATTTTTATTTATTGCTTACTTTGTAATGAGTAATGTTATAAACCTGACCGTATGATACGGAAAAGTAGGTAAATAAAAAATGGCGCTCTGGTTAAGTTTTAAGTACAACTTTTTTTTGTTTTTTAATTCCTGGGGGCGCCGCCCCCCCTCCATTTTTTAAGTATATAATATAAGCCAACCATTTAAAAGACCCAAAATGAAAACAGAAATTAACATTATAAATTTGGAACCTGATAGACAGAAGGCAGATAATTAAGAAGGGTAATTAACAATAGACCTGAGATACAGCACTATTATGCATTTTTATAATTACATTTATTTGTCCCCAGTCCCCTCCCCCCTCTTTTCATGAGCAACAGACGTAATAAGAAAATTCCAAATTATATATTGGTAATCCGGGACAACGGAACGCCAGCTAGGAAATTATAGATTTTAAAACCAGAAATACGGAGGCAGATAATTAGAACTGGCAATTTGTTTTTGAATTATGTCTAAACTACGTATAGTTTATATATATATTTTTTTTTCTACAACCCTTTCCCTTCTTTGAGAACACAACATACTAAAAAGCTGAGAATTATAAATTTTTCACGTGAGAGACCGAAGGGCCGATATTTAAGGAGGAACATGCGATGAGTAGGATCCAAGATTCTTCAATGCCCTTTTAGTATGTTGAACCTATATTAATTCCACGTCATTTGGCAAAATATAAGCATTTTTCACCACGTTTTTTGGGAAATATAAGCTTTTAAATTAACATTGTGCGTTATGCACCTAACCTATCAGAATCATATAAATCGGAGATTTCTGTTCGAAAATCCAAGATATTTGATCACAAAAATGATCAAATTGAAAAATCAATCTTCTTACTTCCAGAAAAAATAAAAAACTGGGATCTTACCACTGCTTAATATTTATAAAATAATTTTGAAGTTGAATAAAAAACATGTCAACAAAAAAATGAATGGAACGTGGCAACGCTGTAGCCTGCGGTGGGTTGCTTTTCAGCAGACCATATAGCAGACATAGCAGACGCACCGAAGTTCGAACAGGGCTGCCAATTAAATTGGCGGGAAGTAATTCAAATTTGAATTGTCGGAATTACAAATCACAGGAAACAAATCATAATAAATGAACAATCGCAACTTTTAAAAATTTTAAATTCATGATATAAATACATAATACTTAAAAGTGTCTATATGGGTATATAAATTCGGAATTCAAAAAATATATATTAGTACGTACACAAATTCTAAATAAATTCGATTTTTTTCAAATGTTCAATTTAAAATTAAAAAAAAAAGAAAACAAATCATAATAAATAAACATTTGCAACTTTTTTTAAATGTAAATTCATGATATAAATACATAATACTTAAAAGTGTCTACGTGGGTTATATAAATTCAGAATTCAAAAAATATATATTAGTACGTATACAAATTCCAAATAAATTTGATTTTTTTCAAATGTTGAATTTAAAATTAAAAAAAAAAAGAATACTTATAAAAATCCTGTAAATATAAATGCGGAATATTTTAAAATTTTAAATTTATTACAATAACAATATTTATAGAACTGTAAATATAAATTTAGAATGAGGTAAGATTTTTTCAAATTTTGAATTTGAAATTTATAACAAACACAATACTTATATTTTTTATTTGAAATTTGTAACAAAACCAATACGTATAAAAATCCTGCAGATATAAATTCGGAATGAAGTCGGAATATTTAGAAATTTATGACAAAAACAATACTTTATAAAAAATTCTGTAAATATAATTTTGGAATAAAGTGAGATTTTTAAAAATTTTGAATTTTAAATTTATAACGAAACCAATACTTATAAAAATTCTGTAAATATAATTTTGGAATAAAGTGGGATTTTCATTAAATTTTGAATTTGCAATTTATAACAAAAATAAGACTTAAATTTTGAATTTTCAAATTTATGACGAAACCAATACCTATACAAATTCTGCAAATATCATTTTGGAGTAAAGTAGGAGATTTTGTTGAATTTTGGATTTGAAATTGATAACAAAATCAATACTTGGAATTATGGTAAGTGATGGTCACATAATGCACACCACATCTCTTTTGCCAGCATGTAGAGCTCAACTATTCGGCGACCTTGTAGTTTTTCAATGTTTTCACATTCAAACTTATTGACAGCAATTTATGCTCTTTCCACTCCAGTTTTCGTTTTGTCGTGAACCGGCCTTTTTCACGAAACCGTTCAGATGCCATGTTTCACGCGTTTCAAATACTACAGCTGATTACTACGAACTTCAAGATGCTGTATATATTCCGCAACGTTGCCACGTTTCTTTGGAATTTTACAATCGACAAAGTAACTCATAATATTATGTTTTCGAACAAAAAGAAAAACTATTTGTTATTAAGAAGCACTATCTATATCACTACAACAACTTACTTATTAAATGGTATTAATAGGAGTGTTTTAAAATATTATTTTTTCAACTTTTCTGGGTTGGTAGGACTGCATTTTTTAATTTTATTTTGTAAATTCTTCAATCATTTTGCAATTGATTTTAAAAATGTTGCACATATTTGAATCTCATTAAACTAAAGAATTTTTCAATAATACTTATGTATTTTACATTAGTCTATTTATGTATATTATCACAAACGCTCACATGACTTCAAAGTTGCGCATGTTCCTCCTTAAACGTGGCAATTAAGAAATAACCAACATTTTATATTGCCGAAGGGCAATTAAAAAAAAATTATTTTAATTGGTGGCCGTGTGATGTGGAAGGAAGATATTTAATACCAAATTAAAACCATAGCTCTGTTTTTGCAATTGTACATTTGTAAACTTGAGAGACAGAGAGTCAGACCTTTAAGAATGACATCGAAGAGATTCTACATCTGAGAACTTGAGATACGGGATGTCAAAACATTCTTGCATTTTTTCTACATTTGTTTGTGCATTTTATTAATTTTCTTTTCATGATATGAGTGGAATTTCCCCTAAACCCTTCGAGCATAAGACACCAAAAAGGCAAGGATTGCAAGATTATGATAAATGCAACCTGAGATATGAAAAAACCGCCACAAATAGGAGTATAAAGTCATAAATCTGAATCTAAGTTACGAAAATGTGAGAAAAAACAACTCTATATAATTGAACAATTTTTTGGAATTAAAATAGTAAAAAAAACAGACACACTAAGCTGCGAAGTGAAGGCAATTGTAATAATGGTAGAAAAATGTTGTAGTTACCAACCTTGAGAATTAGCAGTTTTTCCTTTTTCTTTTTAAGCTTTAAAAGTTTCGATCAGCTGTTTTTGATATTCCTTTACACTTTTATATTTTGAAATTGGTTTGAATTTTTATGACACAATTTAAAAAAAATCGTTTTTAGTATTTTCAAATTTTCTGAATTTCGTTCTACTTAGGTTCCTCATGTCACTGCGGACTACTCTCTGTGCTACTACTACTACTACTACTACTCAGAATGAAACTGAGTGAAAACCGGCTTTCCTACACGGAAAAAAGCGCTCAAAATCTTCATACACACAATTACTACTTATATTAATCATACGCTTTTTGCGCTTCAAAAAATCGGAAGCACGCTGCGGGGATTAGAACTACCTATGCCCCTCGGCTAATCATTCGGGCTGAAAACACTGTAAGAAATCTTGGCGTTGTGCTGCAGCTGAAAACTGCGTGGCCGTGTAAGAAGAATTCGAGTGAGGGATGCGAATTAGACAGTTATCTGCAAGACTCACTTTGCTCAATGAATTGAACACATTGTTTAAACAATTTTTGTTTAAATAATTGAAAAATATAATTTTTCACGGAAAATTATTTTTTGACCACGGGATGATTTTACGTGCTCTTTTTGTGAGACGCACTGTTTATAAGTTTCAGCGTTATAAACAATTTATTTTAATGAAACTAATGTATTTACCAAATTGTATCAATAAATTATTGATAAACAACATTTTTAACTTGGGCAAAAACTTACTTGCATTGACACTCTTAAAAGATGAAAGAATTATTGAGATAGTTTCGAAAATACTTTTTATAGATTGTTATTGAAAAAATGGTTATTTTTAATGAAATTTTTAATGAGAACTAGCAATTCTAACAACAATCCACTAATAGTATTTTTGATTCTATATCATAATAATAATTTTTTTTAAATAAATGAGGAAATTTTGCAATTAATTGTTGTGTATATTTTTGAAAAAAATAACCCAGATATTCGATTCGTTACATCTCGGCGAGCCCTCAGTGTTTCAAGAAGTATTAGTGGTGGTTTGATTAAATGATAAACAACTTTTTATTATTTATTAAAATTATAAATGTGAAGATGTAAATGTTTTTATAATGAAAAACAAACACACTTTATTCTATCATGAGACACATTTTTATATTTCTTTTCGATATTTTCATAAATATTTCATATACAGGAATACGAACTTGAAAACAAAATCTGCTTACATCCAGTTTTTTGCAATGTAATAATGGCCATCTTCTAATTTGCTTTGAATATAAATAAGTGTTTTATAAGTAATATCGTGCGAAGATTGAAAAAGCCGATACATCGTGCGTTTGCCTATTAAACATCGAGGGTTGGAAATGCTTGGCGCGAGCCTCAGTGGTGCTCTGGCCTCTCTCAAATCATTACATCGTCGCCTGCAACAAAACTCTGAGATGAGAAAACTATACGATCAATTCATGGCTGATTACATCAACCTTGGGCATATGAGACCATTGTCGAAAGATGAATTGAAAACAGTTGAGCTCCCGACGAGAGGTGGCGTAGACGTCTCGATTGTTCATTCGAGATCAATTAATATAATTATTATAAGTGAAGTGAAGATTAGTGATGTGTTTCTTGTTCATTCTAGATCAATTAATGTAATTAATATAAGTGAAGTGAAACAATATAAGCCTTCAATACACAGGCGAAGTTCTTCTTTCTCAACCTTCCCAGCGCAGTAAACGTAACATTGGACGTAGGAATACTTAATATTACTAAAAATGTTGTAGCCTGTAAATTTTCGTTTAATAAACAATCGTAAAACTTTGTTAAAGGAATTTGATATCTAGCAGAATAAGGTAGACAGTGAATACAATTTTTCACCTCATCTAAATCTTGGAGATTTAAATCCTTTATGCGACCAGTTGTAAAAATGAACGATCGATTTTAAGTTCGAAGAAAGGCATAGCTTTTTTACCATAAATAATGATTTTAAATCATTCTTAATATCTTTATGCATTCTTCAATTACTTTTTGTTGTAAACAATTTATTTGCACATTCATTCATTTTGAATAAGCAAGCCAATGGTAACCAATCTGGTTGCTAACTTGAAGTATGCGCAGTGAATGAAGATCCGTGATTTGGGAGCACTGAATCTTTATCCATTGTTTACTACACTCGTACCAATGTGAATTTGTCACTGAGCGCCACGACTGAGCGCGCCTCTGCAATTTCTCCCTAATAGTCATGGACTGTTTCCCTGAGTCGTATTCGAGTTCTTTGTTTCTGAATGACGCACTTATCCAATTCAAGTCTTTGAAAATATGAGTTTTCTTATAGCCATTTTATGACTGTATACATTTTCTTTGTAAACTGTCTGATAAGAATTTCAGGACTGTTGTTCTTTGATTGTGCTTGAAAACTTCCATGGCTTTTCTTTATTTTTCCATGAGAATTTATGATAACTTCTTAAAAAGTATACGAGACTTTAGAAAAATGATGTCCCGTCCAGAAGTCCAGTACTAATTTAGGTAATGTTCCAAGACTTATTTTTTCCGTGTAAAAACACATGTTACCTAAATGGACAATAACGTTTTTTTCCCCGTAGGGTTTGTCTGGGATCAGTGACGTTTTTCTGAAGTAGATAACTGAGAATGCAGTTTGCTGTTATACTTTCTGTTCTACATTCTTTGAAATATTTTTTAATGCATTATGGGTTATTTTTGAATTTTTATTTGTTAACTTTTCTTCTTGTTTTCGTATATTTCTCGGAATTTTTGTAAAAAATAATTCATTTGATTCAATTTTCATGTATTTTTGTCGAGTCTTACATTGTTTGTTGGATTTGAAAAATTTTCAGGATTCTTGATTCAAAAAAATTTGTTTGTTCCTGGGTATTGGCCTATTTCATTTTGTGTAGTAATGAAGATAGAATTCCGACAGATTTCCTATGTCCGGCCGTTCATTAACACTTTCTGTTGTGACTATATGTGCCATTTCTAAAACTAGCCGTTTTTTGAATTTTTCGGTTCTATCTAGAATCATTGTGATATCGAATTCGGAAACATGATCATGCTACCATGAATGTTTTGTTAACGCGGTTTGTTTTTCTGGTGTTTTGAGATGGTCCCTTTTGTGTTCATAAATTCTTGTTTACCTTTAGTTGATACCGTTTAGTTTGTCCGATGTAGCACGCACCACACCCCCCGCATGGAATGCAATAATCTACATTCGATATTAAGTCTTTACTTAATTTGTCCTTGTTTTTAGTGCAAAATCGCGATAAATCAATGGGATTAGTGAAGGCCTTTTTTATGTTGTATGGCTTGAGCATTCCCATAATTTTTTATGACAGCCCTTCCACATAAGGCAATGAGAGAAACTTGGTAGGGAGTTGACTACTATCTCGTCGTTGAACTATGTTTCGTGGCTCATTTTCCGGCAGTGGAGGGTGAGTGTCCTGTGATCGCTGGGTCCCCCGCCCTAATTTCTACTGTGAAGAGTCTTCAGTCTGTTTTCAATTGTTTTTTCAAAAAAATGTTGGAGAACTATTTGTGATTAACACTTCCCTAACTTTCTTTAAATTTTCTTCATAGACAATTTTGGCAGTTAAATTTATTGCTCTGTCCACCAAGTTATTGACTACACCTGTTTTGTATCTGATTGGTGGATGGGAGTGAAAATTGAGATACCTGCAAAGATTTTGATTTCAGTCATATAATATCTTTATTTCAACTATTTCAAAACCTGATTAATTAATAATAGTAGTCGAAATAAATTATGCTGCAATTTCCTATTTTAAACATTTTACCAATATCATTGGTTCATTTCCAACGATATTTTGTGCCTAGATCAAGAATAAATATATCATAAATATATCAATATTTATAGAATAAATATATCAACATCAAAATTATGATGTATCATAATTATATAACAAAATTATGGAATAAAGACATGGATCTTATTCATACAGAAATTAATCAAATAAATTAGCATTAACAACGGAAACAAGTCGCACCCTTTAGAACAATATATTTATTTAGTAAGCACTTTTGAACTAATGAGAGGGTTTCATAGACAAATTATTCTACTCGAAATGCATGCCATTTTTTCATATAAAGGGGTATTTTTTAATTTTGTTATGTGTTTTTTTCACATTCTCTGCACATTTCCAATTTCTTACCTTTCCTAAATACAGTTTAAAATTTTCGGGAAGAAATATAATAATTCATATGGAACATGATAAATTAAAATTTTTTACGTGTAGGGGTGGTTTATTTCAGCTTAAGGGTGATATTTACTTGAGGTTTTTTTTTGTTATTCCTATGGGTAATTTTTCATTCTCTCTGTACTTCTTCATTATCCTACCATTTGAACTTTAAGCAAAATTACAGTTGGTTTTTCAAAAAATGGAAGATTTTTTGGTGGGTGCGAGCTAGGGTATGCATTTACCAATTGTTTGAACAATTAATTATTATTGACTTGTAACTTTTTCTTAGAGAGAGATAGAAGACTTTTGTTTCAATTTGGTTCACTTTGTCATTTATTATTACATATCTACGTCTTGCAGATATTGCTACCCCATTATGTAGCGAATTTGTATTTGCTTAAAATTTTTTTTGTCTAAGCAATTTTATTCTGAAATTAATGTTAAAATTTTCCTACCGTAATTAATGCGGTAATTTTTCATTTTTGAGAACAACATTTGTTGTTGAATTCATTATAGAATTGTTTAAAGAATTTATTAAAGGAAAATTGTACATTTTTATGCAAATAAGATTAAAAAATCTGATTTTTTTCTAAATTTTTTTATATTGATCATGAAACATTGAAAAAAATTGATGAAAAAAATCTACTTTCAGCTCCCAGAGGATCAATAATCATCAACCTTTGGGGGGGGCGATTAAAAGGAAGAATGTAAAGAAATAATTTCAGAATAAGACAAATAAACGCAATTTTTACAGAATGAAATCTTACTTTAAAAAAAATTTCATTGTGAGTGTGAAGAAATTATGTGAAAGAATAATAATTATTTTTTGAATTTTTATAGCATTTAAAATTTTATCGGTAAGCGACAAACTTACCAAATTCAGAAGAAAAAATCGTTTTTTTTAATCGCATTTCCATCAAACTGTACAATTAATCTCTGATAAAATGTTGACACAATTGGATAATGAGTTTTACATAAAATCTTGCTCTTAAAAACGGATTTTTTAACGAATGGGGTAGTAATATCTGAATGATGTAGATATTTAATAACAAGCGACAAAGTTATTATGCTTTAAAATGCTTGAACGTCTTTTTTGTGTAAGCACAAAGTTAATCTCTGACTTCGGGCACTTCATTTACGTTTTCAAGTACAGGTTTAGAACTGAGCTCCTCAGAGAGGCGGCGCTTTATGTATGCTAATTAGATGTAGAGTAGGGGTAATTGTCGGCTCATAACGAAGTTAACCAAATTACAAAAAATAGTGTCTTCTTCCTCTTTGTAAGAGAAAGTTGCAAGTAAATAATAATTAATTGTTTAAACAATTGGTAAATGCTTGAAACAAATATCAGTCTACTTATAATTACTTACTGTCCGTATTAACGTAAAAATGTTAAACAATTGGAAATCGGTAAAATACTGCTTGAAAACATATGTTTGGTCAAATAAAAATAATTTATTGCAAGAAAGGCAAAAATAGAGCTCATGTGCGTAAACTTTGTGCAAGATTGTCTAGGAGTGGTCAAGGGAGTGGAACTCCCTCTGATCAGAAAATTTTTTTAACAGCTCTGATCTAGGTCCACTGTAATAGATATAGTAGAATAAAATATATAGAAGAATAAAATTTCGATTGGGTTAGATTTAATAATTTTTATTTATACAAATTATCAAATCTAACTTAATCTAACTCAAAAAGGATTGAAGTAAATATGGCCTTATCAAAAACGCAGTTGAGTGCATTGAGGAAATTGAATCATGTGTTCTATTATTGTCCATAAAATGTCCATATGGCTTCGTTGTTGCCTTGGAAATAAAAGGTCTTTCAAGCATGAGAGAAAAGAGAGCAAAATAAGGAGATGAATGATAGAGGCAAGGGAAGAGTGGTCTTCTGGTTGACCTTTCCGATATCCCAATGGCTCTCCCATGTATATCCATTGTGTTTCTTTGATGGACAGCATTTAAAGCAGCAAACAAAAATTTCAATAGATATTTCCCATGCATTCAAATTTTGTGATATCAAACGATTTTTTAAATTTTAAAGAGTCTAGGTTCATAAAATAAAAAAAAAATATCATATAGTAAAAGATTTAAAAAAACGGAGGTGATTTTGTTTTTGCTTTTGTTTCTGGTATGAGTAACGATTTTTTAAATGGTGCATTCTATTTCATATGAGAGCACTGTCGAAAACAAAATTTTTTCGAATTTTCTTCGAATTGCGTTATTGCAAATATCATCTCGCTCTTCGAGAAAAATAATTGAGCTCAGTGTTAACAACCATCTCCGTTAAAATATCGAAGACCATTTTATATTTAAGATTTAAAATTACTGTTTCGTTCAAAAATGTATGCTCCTTTTATACTATGATGATTGATTGATGAATGATTTCCTATCGGAAATCCAAAATATTTTTTTAGATCCTGGATCACAAAAACGCGAATATCTCCTAAACTTCGATCGACAAAATGGGCCCTTTTCTTGAGGAACGTCACAATTTACATTCTCAAATCAGATTCGTTGCTTCCGTGCGCAAAATTTGAACTATGGTGTCTTAAATCAAAGACTCAACACACATTGCCCTATTCTTCTCTTTTTTCTTTTTCAAAGTATCCTATTTTTCTCCCTATTTCTAACAAATTACCTTTTTCTTTTTGGTTGAAAATACTACTGTTTTTGGTTGTAGTTCAAAAATCTTTGTTAGAAAATTCGATAATTTGGTCGAAGATTCATCTTTGTAGTTTGAAAATTCATCTATTTTGTTGGAGATTTAACTTTTTTGTTGAAAATTCATCTCATTTGCTTGAAAGTTCAACCGTTTGAATGTATTGTTGTTTTTAGGGTATTTGGGGCTGTGAAGTGTGAAATCACTTCTACAATCATTTAAATTATATACTTTATCTCGTTTCTCTAAAATGTTTAATTTTTTCCAAAGTTTTTATAATAAAACAAGTAATATCAAATAATTATTATTATGAATGGTCAAATGTAAACCGGGAAAAATGTAATTTTCAACCGGGAAAACCGGGAAACAGCTTGGAATTTTTTTAAATTTTAGTGGCCACCTTGTATCTTGTAACTTGTATCTTGTGTTGTTTTGCGCAAAAATCAGTCTTCGTAACTTTGGTAATAATGTGTTTCTTCTTTCACATTCGTATCCATGAAGGTATTAACTGCGTAAACAAAATTCAATATCGAATATCGTTTATTACCCGTCAAGCGATCGACATTCTCACTGGACATGGAATGCGGACTCGACAATGACCATAAACGTACGAGCAGCTTCTGTAGCATAAGTAGCTTTACAAACAAGGCGTGACCGCTCGAGGCAGATAAGTATGCTTTTAAAGGGAGTTTGGAGCCTCTATTTTTCTTTAATATCTCACTACTATGTCAAATATTTTCAAAGCTCCTCTATCAAAAAAAGTGTATATCTCCGGGAATCAAAATATTTCTACAGGTTTCCCACATCTTTGTTGGTCAAATTGCAGGCGCAATTTCCTGGAAAACTTTCCTGTCATTCGATGAGATCAAAGAAACATTTTTCCTTTTAAAAATTTTTTCAGAACGAATATTTTTCCTTCTTTTTCAAAAATAAAATAGCAGAATTTATTGAAAAGATAATATTTTACACACAAAAAACATTCAAGAATATTGTTTATTGCTCACTAATCTGTCCTGTTCTTGAAAAACACCGTTACCTCAAAAAAAACCGACGAATGAGTTTTTTTATATAAATGAAATCGCGGAAGATAGATACACTTAATTATGTAAACCAGTTTTGGAAATAATTTTTAATATTATAGAAAACAATTATTGCATATTTTGGAAGCGTCTACATGTTACGTGACACTATTTTTAGTGATTTTTGACTCACCCTGAAATTTCGGTGAATAACTCTCCCGCAAAATCTCATGAGACACTAAAGCTAACTCTCCGTCTATTTTTAAATACAAAATATAAATGTAATTTTATATAATCATCGATCGAACAATAAATAATGAGTTAAAACTATTTGAAACTAGAATGAGAATGCATGTCAATTAAATTTTTCAGATATATATATTTTTTCATTTGAGAACAGTAGTATAATGGAAATATGAGCTTATTACGGCAGATTAACTCAGCAGATTTCTATTAGTACCAATTTTTGGTTCCAAAGGAGCTGCAACAAAAAGGAACCTCTCTTGCTGAAAAGGAACCCAAAATGATAAATGGTTTCTAAATGAACCCAAGTGTGTATTCAAATGGTTGTAATAGAACCTTTTTCTCACTTCTGCCTTGATTCAGTTCAAAGATTGCACAAGTTAATGATGCACATTATGCTTTACAATTTGAATTAAATATTATTGCACTGGAAAAAATTTAATGGAGAAACTATAATCATAGACATTAGTTCTTCTTGAAAGGAAGATTTTGCACGTGAAATGTGACAGTTTTTAAGGTTATGTTGCGAATCCGAAGTTTTCCACTGCGCATGCACAAGAAGCGCGGGACTATTCAAAATGATATAATATACACTTGCAATATTAGATTAATATAGCATTTTTTCAAGAAGCTAGGTATTTCTATAATTCAATTTGATTTGTTTGAAATAAGAATAAAAAAGTTTTGTTAAAGTAATATGTGTGACTATTCATAGTATCTGTTGATTTCAAATAGGCCCTCGCTTCTCGGAACATGCGCAGTTGAAAACGTCGGCAACCACCGATGGCCATCTATCGGATATAAACAAACTAAAAAGGAACCCTTAATAAGAGTTCCTTTAGAGCCTAATTTCATCACTGATCCCTCAGTTTCTCTGTGCAGCCTTATAAACTACGAGGGTCATTCCAAATGTAAGTTCCGATATTTTATAAATTGGCGGGAAAAGGTCGGGGAGGGAAAAATTGGACGGGGATATTTTCGTTTGTATCTCTCCACCGCTCGTGGGGTCGACGCTGCTGCTGCAGATCATACGCTTTTGGATGAAGATGCTCGGTACAGCCTAAGTGATATTGTTGAAGAGCTTCATCCGAGTCTTCAACTGAGCCGATCCTTGGTTTATCGAATAATTTCTGAAGATTTGAAAATTAGAAGTCAACCGCTACCTAACGAAAATGGGCACAGAGTGTTACACTGGTGCTCTGAAAAAACTTGAATCACGATACAAGAAATGCATTGAGAGGTTTGGCGATTAAGTAGAAAAATAATAGAGATTTTGACGAATCAAAAAATATGTTGTTTTTTTTCCAATTTTTTTCTATTTTTCTCAGCATGTCGGAATTTACTTTTGTAACGACACTCGTACTGAATTTTTCATGCCGATAATATTGGTCTTAATTTCATAGGACGGATTTAAATTATATTTGTATGGTAGCCGCACAAAATGAGCGTGTTCTACTGGTTGGGGATTGAGCGTAACATCTCTCTTTTTGAGCGGCGTGAGCGGGCCTGTATATGCCTGCAAATATGATGTTGGACCTCGTAGTATACGGAGAAAAATGAGATTGAAGAGTTCCATATAAAAAATTTAGATTTAGCAAATATATTTTTGAAATAAATGTAAGTAGTAACCAATGTAAGTAAATATTCCAAATACGTAATGAAAAATATGATTTCAAAGTAATTGAAGATTAATTCACTTTAATTACTGAACATGATATTAAATAATAGTGAAATAAGTCATTAAGGAATAACCTTATATGAAATAAATTACCATAATAATTAATAAAAAATATTATTTTTATTTGACTTGACGGAATTCTTCAGTTTTCGTTGATTTTTCGGTTTGACTCATTTCTGAGTTAACGGCGTTCTTCAAAAATAGGGCACGACCTCTGATATTATCTTTTTGTAAGATATTCATTGTCTTTAATCCACTTGGTAAAATTTTTCAATAAAAGAATGTTGAAAAAATGAGGGGAAATCAGATGACGGAAGTGCTGCGAAATGTCCGCCTTTATAGCGAAGTTTAAAGAGAGTGAAAATTGCTGGGAGTGCTGCACATTTAGTAGACCGTCTGATTCTCGGCGGATAACACCGCTGAACTTACCAACATAAAATGTATTTTCCTGAGATGGGAAGTTTTGATAAGATCTGCATAATGTCGCTTTTTGTCGTAAGAGAGTCTTGATGTAAATTCTTCTTTTATGGATTTTGCTGTTATGTAAATGATTATTTTACGCCGACATCTACGACAATGATTGGCTCGTATCATCAGCATAGTAATTACGAATTGAATTATTTTATGCTGCGAATCTTTAACTTTGCTTACGCTTTTTTACGATTTCTTTACATTTATTCGTGCATTAAGTCCAGAAAAGTTGAATTTGGCTGCAGGGAAAAAAAATTATCCTTGTTTGATTCGTTTGCCTTATTAGATAAGAGGCCTAACTAAACTACGCA
Organism: Andricus quercusramuli; assembly: GCA_932178445.1. NCBI lineage: Eukaryota > Metazoa > Arthropoda > Insecta > Hymenoptera > Cynipidae > Andricus > Andricus quercusramuli. Next base: position 117,013 of record CAKNXH010064086.1, read on the forward strand.
AAGTTTTCTTTTGACATTTTTAACCGAGTACCTGCCCCCCCCCCCCCCCTGTTAGAGTCCGTAAGTTTTGACCCACTCTGTCTCATGTAATTTGGACTATTTTCTCCAATTAACAAAGTGGTTCAACTTTTAATCTACACGCAGAAAAAAGAAATGCAATATTTACTTATCAAGAAATTTGAAGTGTTTCTTGTAACCGTAACACTGAAAACTGCTCTTAATGAGGGGATGAAAATGTCAAAATCACTTAGCATTTCGTAAATGTTACAATGTGGATTTAACGGTAATCCTTCAGTAAAATAAACCTCTGTTTCCCAGTATTAAATACAGTAAGATATGTAAAATCCGCTGAACTGAAATTAAAATAGTAGTGGAGTGGACATTACAGACGGATTGGTACATGCTGCCGATCCGATTGGCTTGCTTAGCTTGCCCCCGAAGTCGTAAAAAACGCAACCTATCCGCGCGGAACACATATGCAAACAAACTTCATGTCACCGATGTCTTTAGGTAGGCCGCACACAACTTCATTATTTGTAACAACTGTTACGAAGGTGGTCAGCCACTAAAAATGATGAATGAATATATTTTTAGATGTGGAGAGCAGTAAGTAAGTCTGTTAAATATATATGTTAATTTAACAGAATCTTGTGGCAAAATTAAGAAAAAATTATAAAAAATATTACTGACTTTAGCGTAACGCTACATCTCTTTCATAAATTCTACTGAAAGGCTAACAATTTCCCCAGTATATCCATTAATTTTATTTCTTCATGAGCAATAAAGAAACATTATTTTTACTTTCTATAATTTTCACAAAATGTCGCTAAATTATGGTATTTAATTTTTAGAGAACTGATATTGTGGATTTCATAAAACGCACCTTCTTATCTCCACACCGTAAATAAATATTATATACATATATATTTAATAATATCATTGAATCTTTAGTTCAAAATAATCGTGTTGAAATTAAAATTAATGGAGCTAACGGTGAAATCGAAAGCCCTTTTCAAAAACTCATGATAGGGATGGAAGATTATGATACCAACGAGAAACTGCACCCTCTCCCAGCAAAATCACGGTAAAATTTCAGCTGCAACCACGTCTCATGAACGTGAGATTGGTGGTAACAATCTGCGACGGATTCAATACGATGATCCGGCAAAAGTCTCGTGCACCCTGAGGACATGGAGCGACCCAAGGACGACCGCCTTCTGCTGCTTCCCCGCAATCGTCTTAGCGTATTGTTCACACGCAGGGATGCTTTTCAGGCTATTAACCAGTGAAAGCTTTGCACTTCCGGAAGCGCCGATGATCAGAATGATTAGCTTAACAGAATATTACGGGTATAACCGTCGCAACTCCCTTACAAGTTATTTATACCTCTCTTTCTTTTCATTCTCCTTAGCTATGATGTTTTTGTCAACTGGTGCCGAAAATTCGATAACGATGACACACACACACGCAGGTTCTCACTGGGCACGATGAAACCATAAAGACAGACCAGCGAAACCCTCGTGTATCTTGAGGACACGAAGCGACCCAAGGATGCGGCTTTGAGGCACGCCTAGGTATGAATAGGTCTTTCCAGTGTCAAGATGTCTAAGAACACTTATATCGACAAGCTTACGGTCGTTAAGAACGCCAATTATCTTTCCGTTCTTCACATGAAGCTCAGTACACTTGTCCAATCCAAAGTCCATATCAATATCTCCTGTGTACTTCTTGAGAATATTTGAAGCAATCTTCTACCAGGAGCATAGAAATTCAGGTCATCCATATAAAACACATGAGTGACCTTATGCTCGCTATGACTACTGTCACCACAGAGGCATACAGGAGAATTTCGTAGTGCGCGAGGTAGTGGCAGAAATGTAATGCAAAAAAGCAGAGGACTCATTATATCGCCCTGAAAGACGCCCCACTATAGGTCAAATTGCATTTTTCTGGTTTAAAATCTAATATTACGAGAAAGAATAGAGATGACTCAACAAATTTTTTTAAAATAAAGTTCTTGTTACGTGGATTGAATGAAAATATGTAAGAATGCCTACATTGCTTATTGTAGGGGTTGAAGTAAGGGGTGAAGTTGAGCATGTTTAAAAAATCGATGAGCTTTTGCTTTTCTCTTTGCTGAATCTCAAAGGGAAATCATGATATCGATACAATTTTTTTCTTTTTAATTGTAACCAATGTAATGCAGATTACGGCAAAAATTATTAGGATACCATCAACTTCTAAATTAGGGGTTCAAATAAAGGTTAAGTGGCTAAAAATCAGAATATTCGCTGAAAAACATTGTAAAGGGTTTTCGTGGGTCTCAAAAGCGATTCTAATAATAATTATCATAATAAACATAATTATTCAACCAAAAACATTGCATTTTCAGACAGAGGACTGAACTTGAAGATAGCAGTATTGTTATAGCAGTAGTGTTGTGTCAAAACAAAATTATTATTACAAAATGTTAATAAACATTACTTGATTAGCAATAGAAAATTACTAGTTATAAACAATTATTTTCCAAATAACACTTTTATAATAATAAGGTCTTCAAAACGCCTTCTTCGAATATACCCTAGAGTGGAGGAAATGAGGAACCTTCCACACAGTACAGAATAATGCAGAAATGGTTGTCGAAATGATATTCAGCCCCCACGTAAACCATTTGCAATTCTATTCTGCGATATTTTGCGTTTCAAGATTTTCGCTGTCCATTTCCACCCCTAGACAGGATAATGATAGCGAGGGATTATCCATACAGTTGAGGATTTTGAAGAAATGGTTATTTGAATCGTTTTTACCACCCACGAAAACCCTTTACAATGTTTTTCAGCAAATTTTCTGATTTTTAGCCATTAACCTCTTATTCCATACCCTCGTTTAGAAGTTGATGGTATCTTGATAATTCTTTCCTCGATCTGCATAACATTTTCTACAATTTAAGAAAAAATTTGTATTGATATCATGATTTCCCTTTGAGATTCAGTCAAAAGAAAAGCAAAAGGTTATCCATTTTTCAAACATGCTCAACTTGACCCCTTACTTCAACCCCTACAATAAGCAATGTAGGCATTCTTACATATTTTCCTTTAATCTACGTAACATGAACTTCATTAAAAAAAAATTTGTTGAGCTATCTCTATTCTTTCTCGTTATATTACATTTTAAACCAGAAAAATGCAATTTGACCTACAGTATGCCCCTCTGGAAGGTCACATTGTTTGTTGTCACCCGAGAATTTCTACATGAGATAGTAAATCTAGTTTCCCAAAAGGGCATTGATCTCTCTATGCATCTCACTATGTATAGATGAATATTCAACCTTTTCAACAGACAGATGATAAGTCCATGAAAGGTTAAATCGAAAGCTTTCAGGTAGTCAATACAGGCAATTTGCAGAACGCGCTGATAGGCTACTGCATCTTTGCTAACGCACCTATCAATTAGCAGGTTCTTCTTCGGCAACCTGCTACACCTTTTTTCTAGCCGCGTTGTCCGTACATCTCTCTCCACACAGGCCCAATTCTTCGAACAATTATGTTACTTAGGACAGGTGTGAAGATCTTATACAGGGTGTTTAAACAAGTTATTGGCCTGTAATTCTCTGGGTTGGGCAAGTTGCCTTTTATCGGTAGAAGTATAATGCGTCCTAACACCAGCTACTTTCGAATGAGCGTTTCCGATTTTAAATAACAGGTGAATATGCGGCCCACATGTTGATGTGTAGAAGTAAACTTCTTCCACCAGAAGTTCATCGTACCATCTGATCCTGCAGCAGAAAAGTTCTTCGTGCCCCTGCATGCTTTTTTCACCTTAGTGTTTCCAGGATGTTGTATACCTTTCCCCAAAAAGTCTGCACCTCGTTGGGCTTGGGTGGATTTTTGACAGAAACAGGGAGCTAGCTGAAGAGCCGCAATGGGTCAGGGTGAAAATGTTGATTCTCTCTGATCCATCTCTCCCTCTTCTGTGTTCTCCTCCTTGCGACAAATAACACCCGTATTTTGTCAACAATATGCTGTTTGATTGTCGGAAGCTTTGACTTATTCAGCGTGTGATTGTACATCCTCAATTCTTGGTTGAACTTTCGAACCCTTTTCGTGAACGGTCTACCGGATGTTGTGTAGTCAAACACACACTGAACACGGGACGCATTCTGTCTTGCCCACCCAACATTCTTTCCAGTTAATGCAAGCGAATTTTGGTCTTTTGATCCATTGTCAGTACTAACCTTCGATTTGAATCAGCCAAAGCTCTCGCCGCACCATAAACTGAACAATTGATGGTCCAAAGGTCGGATTCTAAGAGATATCTCCACGCAGAAAGGCATCCATTTCAGCCAGATCTTGGGGCTTAGGAGGAACCTGCATGTCAATATTCCTCCTTATCCTGAAATCAAGATCATCTCTCAGAAGGTGCCTGCTTTCCGCCATTGGCCTTAATATCACTTTCCCAACTTCGCCTGTAGCTTGTTCAAGCAGCGGTTGGGGAAGCGTTTCGCGTACGTATCCATTTTTCAAGAGGTAGGGACATCGATTTCACAATGACTGAATCGAAACGTGCTGGAGCTAAATATGGTTACAATAAATTATAAGCAGTCGCGGACAATTGTCCAAGTATGGTCCGGAAGGAATAACCCGTAACCAGAGGCGTAACAACCGTGCCAAAAGCTCGTGGAAACAACAGTGACAACACCAAACATAGTAGTAGTAAGTGCTGTTCAAAACAATCGAACGCGCAGGGCTCCTGACAATGTGTCGGACAACAATGCCGACTACCCTAGAGTTGGGGGAGCCAATCAAGATGTAGTCAATGCGATTGACTGGCCAAATCTCATTACTTTTAAGTAGACGGATCGACTCAGGGACGACCTGCTGGAGTTCTATGATACCAGTATGGCCCCTGAACGAAAAAGGTACATAGCGCAAGTACATACTTTGTGGTGCAAGAAACACCAAGAGCTCTCCGGACAAGGGGTTATATAAGTGGAACGCCTACTCAACCGCAGCCAGAACAAGCCAGCTATAGAGAAAGAGAGGCGACACTGAGACCAACCATGAGCAAGCAACCAGTAGAGAAAGAGCGATCCTTCGGGACCCGGACAAACATCAACATTCAGGTTTCTCTCAAGCCCAAATATCTGGCTGAACAGGATGATGAGCTTCGTGGAGATTTTTCCGAAGAATCCAACGTTTGGACTATCAATTGTAGTGTGTATAATGCAGCGAGAGCTTTGGCAGATGCAAACCGTAAAACGAAACCAGCGGTTGTTCATAAGACCAAAAGATTGACTACAGAACATCTGGCAGGACCTTCGCTGCCAAAGTTCGACAATTCGCGCGCGAACTGCGGATCCGTCATCACACTCTCAACAAGTCAAAGCTACTGACCATCAGGCAGCGTATTGTTGACAGAATACAAGTACTATCCAACGGTAGGAGAAGTCTAGAGCGGAGAACTTTCGATTCAACCTCTCACAGACCTATCATCTGTCGGTTGGAAAGCTTAAAGGTTCATCCACACATCGTGAGGTGCATAGAGAGATTAATGCCGCATTGGGAAACCGGATTTACTATCTCATCTGGAAAACATCGTGTGATCACTAACAGTGTCACCTTCCAGAGAGGTGTGTTTGAGGGCAACACCATGCACCCTCTCCTCTTTTGCCTTACATTCTTGCCACTATTTCTCGCACCTTGCCATTCCGAAGGGTATCTGTGCGACAAACCTGAAGAACAAAAGCATAAGGTCACTCATGTATTTTACATGGATGATCTTAAGATCTATGCTAAAAATAAAGAGGAACTACATCTGGCTCTAGGCATTGTCAAAGAGTACACTCAAGAGATTGGAATAGCATTCGGGTTAGAGAAATGCGCCAAGGTTAATTTGAAGGTCTGGTAACCTTAATGGCATCCCCGAAGACCCTGAGCTCGTCGACAGAAGCGCTATACGACACCTTAGCGCTGGAGAAACCTATACATACCTTGGCGTGCCTTAGAGTCGCATTCAGGACGTGAAATTTAAAAAGGATACTCACCAATGCAGATACGAACGTCTCATTTGACGGATATGGTCTTCCGAACTGTCGGCGAGGAACAAAGTATCTGCAACGAACATGCTTGCTGTTCCAGTAGTACTCTAGTTCAATGGACGAAGGACGAGCTCAGATCCCTCGAAATCGGGTTCTGAAAAGTTACGCAAATGAACAAAAGCATGCACCTTTAGTCTTCTGTTGCGTGACTTACCATCTCACGCCGTTAAGGTGGTCGCGGAATATTGAATTCTGAATGTCTTCACAACAGGATTATTCTGGGTACAGCACATATACAAGTAGTCACAAATAGACAGGACCCTCTCCTTAAAATGATCAGGAAACACGAAGAAGTGAACAAAGGGGCGTTTCTGTACAAGGTAGCGGAGGAGGCTTCTGGAACACTCGGCCTTGACTTCAATATCAGGGGGAGCAGAATGCGTCAAATCTTATCCATCTTGAATCCTCATTCCTGAAGGCCCGAATTAAGAAAGCACAGAGGAAAAACTTCCGCGAAAAGCTCCTCGACAAGAGGATACACGGCATCTTCCACAGAAATGTGAAAGATTAGTCGATGTCGTATGAGCTAGGGTTTGCTCTCCTCAAATCACCCAGATTGAAGTCGGACACGGAGGGTTTCATTTTTGAATGTCAAGACGGTGTCATTTTCACTCTAGCATACCGTCGCCACATTTTGAGCCAAGACATTCCCGATAATAGCTGCAGAGCGTGTCATGTACACACCGAGCATCTAGTACACATACTATCTAGTTGTCCAACTCATGCGAGAACGACCTACATCCAAAGGCACAATGCGGCAGTAAGAATGCTTTATTACAATCTCTTGCCACTCTTACGGCATTAGCCCAAATACCGCTCCGCTAAACGCACCTAGAGAAATAAAGTCAGTTGTCGAAAATGATAAGTGTCGCATATACTGGAACTTCATATTCTCGACAATTGTTTCTGTTGCGCACCTGAGGCCTGATATAGTTATCCTTGACTTCGAGAAACGAACCATGTTCGTTATCGAATTTGCGGCACCAGCTGACAAAAACGTCACAGCCAAGGATAAAGAAAAGAAAGAGAGGTATGAAGACCTTTTAAGGGAGTTGCGACGGTTACACCGGAATATTCTGTTAAGCTAATTGTCTTGATCATCGGCGCTCTGGGAGGTGACAGGCATTCACTGATTAATAGCCTAAGAAGTATCCCTGCGTGTGAACAATACGCTAGAACGATTGCGGGGAAAATGCAGAAGGCGGCCGTCCTCGGGTCGCTCCATTCCCACAGGGTGCATGCCATTTTTGCCGGATCTTGGTATTGAATGCGTTGCAGACTGTAACCATCTATCTAACGGTCGTGAGACGTGGTTAAAGCTGAAATTTTACCGCGATATATATATATATATATATATATATTAGGGTGGGCCAAAAAAAACTTTCAATTTTTTTTCCTCAGATACCATGAAAATATTGTCAGAAATGACGAAAAAAAATTCTGGTGAAGCTTGAGCTCTGAATATTAATATTGAGAGGTGGCGATTTGTGATTTTTGATTTCCCATTTAAATAACACAGGAATTTTTTTAATTTTTTTTCGATTTTTAATGCGTTTGAACGAATAATTGTCTAGTAAAAACAAAAACTTATTCTTGTAGAGAATTTATAGATCTAAAAAAAATGTCTGATATGATTTTTTGCTAAGTCGACTCATTCAAAAGTTATGGCAGATTGAAAATTAAAAAAATACTTTTTCATTAAACTTCCATCAGACTTTTGATCTCAAAGAGCTCAAAAGCATTGAACAGCTTTATTTTTGAGCTCAGAGAGCTCAGAATAACGCAAAAATTGAATTTTGGAGCTCGAAGAGCTCAAAAACATCGCAACCAGCCGCTAAATTGCAAACTTTCAATGACTGAAATTAGCGGAAAGTTGCAGGGATGGCCTTTAGGTCAACCGTTTTCCAAATTTTTTTTTCAAGTCATTATTCAGGTAAAGTAAAATTCAGATTTTTTTAAAAATTAGGTTTCATAAAATTGGTTTTTCTTACGATATTTTGTAAAAATGTTATTGTTTTACCAAAGACATTCGATTAGTTTTACGAAAAATAAGATATTTCATGTTTTTGAGCCATTATTTTGTGATAGAATATAAAAAATTGTAAAAATTATCTTTTACGATTTAGAGTTGGACTTTAACCTCGAATAACTTTTGAAAGAGTCGACTTAGCAAAAAATCATACCTGACATTTTTCGCAGATCGTTAAATTCTCTACAAGAATAAGCTTTCGTTTTCACTAGACAATTATTCGTTCAAACGCATTAAAAATCGAAAAAAATATATAAAAAAATTCCTGCGTTATTTAAATGGGAAATCAAAAATCACAAATCGTCACCTCTTAATGTTAAGATTAAGAGCTCAAGCTTCACCAGAATTTTTTTTCGTCATTTCTGACAATATTTTCATGGTATCTGAGGAAAAAAAATTGAAAGTTTTTTTTGGCCCACCCTAATATATATATATATATATATATATATTTATTTTAATTATCATTCTTAGTGGTTTATAACCCGTGTGGAAATTTGTCAAAATAATGAGGTTGTGTGCGGCATAGCTAAGCACATCGGTGTTAGTTTAGAAATACTTTTTTACAATTTATAGTTCCGTCTAAACTATAGTCTATACCATTAACATAAGTTAGTCCTATTTATATTATTCGTCAAACTGACATGGTAATTGGTAATTGTAGCATAGATGAACATTGAAGAATAACGACTGGATCGGTAAAATCTACTGCTTGGCAGGTCAGCACCACTTGAGAATTGGTACTGGTAACCATCAATAATAATCATATTTAGTTGCCCATAATTGTAACATTTACTGAGCTATCTTGTTGTCATCATACGTGCTTGGTAGATCAGCCGACTTCACTTGGTTTTCAGTCAAATATGAGGTCCTTTTTCCTGGGTGTAAATATTAAACCAAACAAGATGAATTTGTGACAAAAAATGTAATAGTTCATATTTCAAACAAGAAAATATTCCAATTTTAATTGAAAAACAGTTGAATTGAACCAAAAAAGATAAAATTTGAACAAAAAATGTTGCATTTTCAACAAAATGAGGTTAAATGTGTACCAATAGAGATGAACTTTAAAATCAAAACGACGAATTTTTAACCGAGAAAGATTTATCAGGCAATAGAGACAAAAATTGCATTCAAAATTTTAAATTTTCAAGTCAGAAAGACGAGTTTCCTACAAAACAGTAGAATTTCCAAACAAGAAAATTAATTTTCTACTGAAAAATATGAATTCTCAAGAAAATACATAAATTTTCAACCAGATAGTTAAATGTTCAACCAAGAAGATTAATTTTGTACGAAAAAGACGAATATTTATAAAAAGATAAAAAATGTTAACCAAATACTTCAATTTGCCACCAAGAAGACTTATTTTCTACCAAGAAAGACGAATCCCCAACCAAATAGTTGAACATTCTAACATATTGTGGAATCTTCAAGCGGAAAAGACGAATTTTTAATCTAAAAATGTGAATTTTCAACAAACAAGTTCATTTCCAACCATACAGTTGAACTTTCAACCAAATAGCTAATTGTTCAACAAACAAATTATTTTTCAACTAAAAAATCGAATTCTCAACAAAATAATTCAATTTTAACCTGAAAGAGATGAATTTTTCACTAAAATTATGAACCTTTGACCAGAAAAATAAATTTTGAAGAAATTAGTCAAAGTTTCAACTGAAGAGTTGAATTTTCAACCTAAAAAGATGGATATTCAACACAAAATGTAATAATTGGTATTTCAAGAAAAAATTCAACCAAAGAGTTGAATTTTCAACCTAAAAAGATGGACTTTCAACACAAAATGTAATAATTGATATTTCAAGAAAAAATATATTTTAATTTTCATTCAAAAGCAGTTAAATTTAGCCAAATAAAAAATTTCCATAAGAAATCTTAAATTCTTAACTAATGCCAATTCATTTGCAACCAAACAGTTATATTTTTAACCAAAAAAAGTTATTTTCTACCAACAAATGTAAATTATCAAAAAAATACATCAATTTTTTATCAATTAGTTAAGTCTTGAACCAAGAGGATTGAGTTTCTACAAAAAAGGACAAATCTGTAACAAAATACATGTATTTTCAACCAAGGAATTGAACTTTCAACCAAAATGTTGAATTTTCGAGCCGAGAATACGAATTTTCTACTAAAGAGTTGAATTTTAAATCTTAAATGTGAATTTTCAACAAAACAGTTCAATTTTCAGCAAAAAAGGATAACTTTTTAACAACATTGGTGAACTTTCAGCAATAACAAAAATTAAATTTAAACCATAAAAGTTTAATTCTTGGTCAAAAATTTTAAAGTATACTTTTCAATCAAAGAGAATGAACATTCAATAAAAAATAGTTGGATTTTCTTACTGGGTTCTATTCATTCTGTTCATTCTGTTCTATTCAACTCTTGGAGGCCAAAACATCTTGCTCACATCTTGAAAAAGTTTTCGTTGCATTTTCGAACTGGTTTCCGAGTAAACACATTACTCAGTACAACTTGGATAAGGACTATTTTCTCCTCGACTTTCGTCCGCCTGACCGCTTGTGTGTAAGTTGGTCCAGAAGATAAGAAAATGTCAGATTTAGAATTCCGGTTGAAACTTCTAGGTGTTTTTCTAGAATGATTTTAGGTGTTTATTTGAATTGACAATTGCAATAAAAATGTTCAGATTAAAAAACGTAATCTTCTGAAATGTTAAAAATTAAGCAGGTACATGGGCATAGTTCGTTTTTTCTCACCCTTTAACGCGTTTTTTCGAATAAAGGCGAGCTGAATTAATAGAGCCCAATAAGAAAAACCAACTGACAAAAATATATTTTTTTTATTTGGCAAAGATTAGTGTGGAAAGTAATAAAATAATTATAATAATACAAAAATAAAGTAAACCTTAAAGAATGGGTCCCCCCAATATCAATAAGTAAGTGTATGGGGGTGCGTAAATGAATAGGGGAGAGGTACAAGGAAAATCTAAACTCTTTAGGGAATAAATTAGAAACTTCCATTCCAATTTTCTGTGGATAATATGCACTTTCGTTTTTTGCAAATATTTTTGATATTTTGAAAAATAAATCAAAAATATAAGAGTACAACAAAGGTGCAGTAATTGCCAGTAAGATATCTAATTTACTCTAAGGATTAATCTTCATCAAGTCGGTGATATTTATTAATTGTCGCAAATATATAAAGATTACCGTCATATATTACGCTCTAACAAAGAAAAATTAAAATTAACATTTCTGTTGTCATTCTTTACACTTTCCACTCTTGTTTTATATTATTTTTAAAATTCTAACCATGAAATTCAATGTTTTTAAATAACTGTCAGATTGAACTTTCCAATTTTTCTTATCAAAACCTCAATAAATGCACCTTTCGGAATGGCTATTTCTGTATGGTGATCATTGGTCAACCAGTGATCGCTATTTATTTGTTAGTTATTGCTAGTTATTTGCTAAAATTTGGAATTGTTTTTCTACATAATAGCATAAAAATCTATGATTTTCTGTCAGGTCGTGAGTTTTGAGAAATAATATTTTCAATCTCCCATTCGCTTAATCATTATACTCTAAAATAAGTTTCGCTGTATTTATAAGCAATGGAACTTGATTAAAATTTTGCTTGAAAAATATTTGCGAAGGTTTATTCTTAATTTTTATTACATAAATCTATAAATTGGTGATCACTGGGGGCTTGGTGATGACTGGGCGTTTTACCTTATTTTTGGTTGAAGGTTAATTCATTTTAATTAACAAGTCTACTATTATGTTTTTGTTTCGAATTCATGTTTTTGGTTAAAAATTCATCTTTTGGAAGAAAAGTAATATTTTTGGCAGGAAATTTGTTATTTATAATTAATAAGTCTACTATTATATTTTTGATTCAGAATTCATTTCTTTTGGTTGAAAATTCAAATCCTCGGTGAAAAATGAATCTATGTTGGTTGAGGATTCAACTATTTTGTTGAAAATTCGACTTTTCTGATTCAATGAAACGGTTTTTTATTGAAAATTAAAATCTTTTTTAGTTGAAGTATCAATCGTAACATTTTTCGTTGGTTGAATTCCATCGACAATTTGATACGGGGATTTGAAAATTGTCCATTCGAAATATTGGTTAACTTTATAAACAAATTGTATACATAAATGTGCATTAAGCACATTTCTAGGTAGAAAGAGATATTTTTACATTCTCATCATTTAGATGGAATGTTTTAGATTCATGTGATTTTGGACCTATCCAGTTGTCTTCAATTCTCGACGTTTTAAGACCCTTACTGACTTATTAAGAGCCATTTACTTCCAATATTTATGGTTTTAGCCATGAAAAATCAATCTGAGAAACGTAATAATTCAACTTTCCCACGAAACCACCCAAGATACAATAAAAAGACAAGAGACAAAAATTATCAGTTTTTAAAGGTGCTTTTTTTATGGCAACGGTCATACCACGCTGGAAACACCAGTTCCCGTAAGATCACTGAAGTTAAGCAGTGTTGGGCGCGGTTAGTACTTGGATGGGTGACCGTCTGGTACTACTGCGTTGCTGTTGGCGGTCGTGGGTGTGGTGAGCCCACACTTTTAGATATTTGCTACAAGAAACTATCCACCTAGAAAGACTACCCGACTCGGGTAGTGTCACGCAAACCCCTAGAGGTTCGCCGAAAGGGAAAATGGCTTCATGGTATAAAAAAAAAAAAAAAAAAAAAAAAAAAAACGTTCTACAAAATTGCTTTTGACTGTTTTTCAAAATTATAATAATAATTAGGATAATGAAAATAGATGATGAAAATACGCTAATATACAGAAATAAATGCAATATCCATTTCTTATAATAGCCAAAATCACAGTTATTACACAAAATTACAGTTGTCAATGCTTTGACCTTTAATTAGAAATGGTATGTGCGCAAATGTGGAGAAAATACAAAGACCGAGGGGAAAGCGCGAGATAAAAATATATTATCGAGCACGAAGCGCGAGAACGGCGGGAACCAACAGTCGCGCGCCCTAGGCACTGTTAGCGTTCAGTTATTTCAAATTATATTGACTGTGATATTTACTGATTAATTTTTGTCATGCCATATTATGTGGTTTATGTTATGAACAAATTACATAATAGGCAGAAAGATATATTTGTTTCTTTCAACTGTGTCTTTAAATTATATCGACAGTTTTTCATACTGGAGATTTTTTTTCGTCGAATATTATTTCTTTGCTTTATAAAAAAATCAGTAACAAATGCATGACGAATGATCTTTTGCAAACATAACTGCCAGTATAATTTTAAGGTAAGAATTTCGAAGAAAAAAATGATTTCCTTCTGCTTATAAATATGCTAAGTGTGTATTTATTTATATCACTTGTTTATAAAATGAACCAAACACATTGGATGACAAAACTTCATTAATCATCAGTGATTAATACCATGGATATAATTTAAAAACGATTAGAAGAAAATGTCTTCTTTCTATCTATAAATATACTCATTGCGCATTTGTTTATATAATTTGTTCTATAAAATTGACTCATAATATTGGATGAATTATAACAATTAACTTTAAGAGTCAATATGTTTTTTTCTTACATACTCTTTTATGAATTGAATAAATTCAAGTGGTACTAAGTATAAGGGAAAAGATTTTCACAACATTATACAAAATTAAATTTAAAAAGAATGTATTTTTGTCCGACCCCTCTTGAAAGCGCGCCATTACATGCACTTGTAGCAGGCGTAATGTGGCTGCTTCCGGGCCAGTGACGTTCGCACATGTGCACTCCGCCGCCGGGCCGATATGAAACTTTACGCGCCCTACGTATAACTTTACGCCCGCTACACATACAATGCACCACGCAAGTGATCATATGGAGGACATTATCTTTATCTCAAAAACAAATTGTATCGTTGGACCCTAGAGTCTCCCTTCTACAAAGTACGCTATTTCTTCCTTTCACTTATAATCTAAAATGGTCAAGTACACCAAATATCCTCTGTCTGCTTCACATGTTTGTTTTCAAGGAGGGTAGGACAAAAAGTATGGTGTGTATCAAGGGACTGGGATTTTTTTGTGACAAACAAGAAGCACATATTGCAGACAATTGCAAAAGGCTTAGTAGAGCCTCCAGAGAACCAAAAGTAAAAAACTACCCAACACCCAAAAAAAGGTTCAAAAAATTCATATTAAAAATGTTTATTGCAACAGTTTGTAACAATCGAACCATTCTTCTTCAAGTATTTTTTTACTTTATTCTCAAACTGGTGATCGGCCTTAACATTTTTTGAAACGCGCAAATGGGGCTACCATTGTTGGCCCTCCTGAAGGACCAGGTGGACTCTTCCAGAGTGAAAAAGTCTATACTGGGCAAGTCACACACAGGATATAGTTAAATTTATTTTTTCCTTGAAATGCCTATAAAGCTTAATACAATCTTTTGGAACTATTTTGAAGATCTTATCACAATTTACTATTCCAATTGAAAACATGGTTCGCTTGCCGAAGTACATGTACTAGAATTATAATACAGGAGTTACGAAGGCATTTTCTTACCACAAGGACATCCACAGTCTTCGACCAGAATGCAGGATCCAAAGTGGGTTTTTAAGGCATCCCCATGTCAGGCTTGACGTCAATTTACGCCCAGCTGAGGCGAAAGCTCATGGAAATTAGGCTGAAAACTTTGGTCTCCGACACTCAATGGATAATGGCATGGTCGACTTCAGTGAGTTTGGTCAATAGTTCGACAGGGCCGCAAGTCGAGTGGTCACTGCAAATAACGCGGTATTGCAGTGCTACCAACCTTCTCTAATCCTTCACATGCAGCTTTCAAATAGCTCACGTACAGAACAGCTGTAGATCTTTCCTTGTCACTCTGCGAATTACGCAGCTTGCTTCCAACGTTCGTATTTCGTACTTTATGAAATTCCATTACTTCCGTTCTAACTCAGATCGTTATAATCGAAAAAGTATTTTTTATTTTTTTTTTTTGTATCATTCATTAGGCAGAGGAAAATTCTGGTGATTGAGTTTCCGAATTTCAAGAAGATCCACTTTATCTATTGCTGACGAATTCTGTAAAATTTTTCTATCCACAGTTCTCATCCCAACGCGTAATGAAAGATTAGCAAACAATTTCTCGAAATTAATTGAGGCGCCGGATGCAAAAAGGAGATATGAAATTATTTTGCTGGAGTGGGGAGGCCCCTGGGCACTTGAGAATCAAGTTTCAAATTTTAATATTTAAAATACATATCCACATCGTAAATTGAATGCGGCATCTTTTTCTCCAAATAAAAGAGTTGTAGCTTTTTTAGTTTTTGAATTATTTATAAAAAAAACTGTTTTTTATCTGATTAAAATATTTCGCCTTTTTTCACTTCAATTGGCGACGAAATCGGAATTTTTCAATATTTTTCAGTAAAATTCATAAAAAGTATGCATTGTCATATTCTGCGACCGATGACGTTAGCAAAAGTTGAAAATATTTATTAGAAAAAAGGTTAATAATTTTTTGCTGAGACGTCGCACAATTCGTGAACAAAAAACTTTGATCGTTCCGGAAGTCGAGCGAATTTTGAGCAAGCAGAAACTGTCAGTGACAAAGTTGGCCAGCAAGGTTCAAAGAAGTTTTCTGGAAATTTTGTGCTCGATTGAAATAGTAGTTAACGAACTGTTAATGTAAATAAATATTTCCGAAAAAAGATTTTCTCCTTTCGCTCTGCTGGGAATCGAGCCACAGAACTACTGATTTCCGGTCAGGTGCTTTTCCATTAAGCTACTAGCGAGATTGAGAGAACAAACTTTTTTCAGAAATACACGCATTATTTTGCTAGATGGTTCAAATCAAAATTTTCAAGGAATCTGTATCATCATTAGAGAATAACAGAAAATATTTAACGTATTTTCAGACTAGATGGAGCTATGAAAGAAAAATTATTTTAAATAAATTTTCCGAAAAAAGATCTTCTGCTATTAATTTAATCATTTAAAACTATTTATGAGATTTTATCACGATTTACTATTCCAATTAAAAACAAGGTTCGCTTGAAGTATTTAGTAATTCTGAAAAAAGTTTCTTCTCCCGATTTCTTTAGTAGCTTAGGAGGGTATTTCTATTCGACCGGACCAAAAAATCGATTTTTTTTATTTTCTATTTTTTGATAGTAGCATGTGAAATGTGCACGCAAAGAGATTCGTTTGGTTCGGACTTTTTAACGAAGCTGCAGCAGGGTCAACTGCGCAGAGCGGAGAGTACTCAGCCGCACGATGTGGAGGGCCGCCTCGGCTGTCAGGCAGGCAGGGCATAAATGTGTATAATAGAGCCATTGTTCGTCTCAAACAGGTTTCCCTTTCCCAATACGATGTTCCGAAATGATTTATAGATTTTTATCCAAGTTCTAGTCAAAAATTTTAGTGTTAGGTCTGAATTTCCAGTGACGCGCTACATGTTGAGCAAGTTGTTTTTCTCAAAACACGATTTTTGTAAATGGCTGACATGATTCCGTCAAAAACACTGGACCGATTAGGCTCAAATTTGAAGAATATATTTGGCAGATGTTTGGCTATAGCCTGAACTGGAATAAATAAAAAATCATAATTTTTGAATTTTCAGCAAGTTAAAAACTACCCCCAAAAAAGTCAAAATTCGAAAACAAAATTTCAAATGGGCGCCATTTTGTCAGTTTTCAATATTTTTGACTTTTTCTAGTCCCGGCTATAGCCGTAATCTTGCATTTGAAGAATCTCTTCGATTTTTTAGCTTCAGGTGACCTGGAGCAGCTGAATCATGTCAGCCAAGTCAGGGTGTCGATGACGTTTCCAGGACACATTTTTTGAACGCCTACAGCGCCCCTATTATATTAACAATTGTATTTTTTATGAATTTTTGAAAAACGCCTAAAAAATGCTCGGTCAAATAGAAATAGTCCCTTAATAATGGAAAACCACCTGACCGGAAATCAGTAGTTCTGTGGTTCGATTTCCAGCGCAGCGAAGGGAGAAGATATTTTCTAAGAAAAATTTATTTAAAATAATTTTTCTTTCATAGCTCCATCTAGTCTGAAAAGACGTTAAATATTTTCTGTTATTCTCTAATGATGATAAAGATTCCTTGAAAATTTTGATTTGTACCATCTAGCAAAATAATGCCTGTATTTCTGAAAAAAGTTTCTTCTCTCGGTCTCTCTAGTAGCTTATGGAAAACCACCTGACCGGAAATCAGTAGTTCTGTGGTTTGATTTCCAGCGGAGCAAAAGGAGAAGATATTTTTTAAGAAAAATTTATTTAAAATAATTTTTCTTTCATAGCTCCATCTAGTCTGAAAAGACGTTAAATATTTTCTGTTATTCTCTAATGATGATAAAGATTCCTTGAAAATTTTGATTTGTACCATCTAGCAAAATAATGCGTGTATTTCTGAAAAAAGTTTCTTCTCTCGGTCTCTCTAGTAGCTTATGGAAAACCACCTCACTGGAAATCAGTAGTTCTGTGGTTAGATTCCCAGCGGAGCGAAGGGAGAAGATCTTTTTTAGAAAAATTGATTTTAAATAATTTTTCTTTCATAGCTCCATCTAGTCTGAAAAGAGTTTGAATACTTTCTATTAATCTCTCAAGATGATACAGATTTCTGGATAAACTGTCAATGTTTTAATTTTCCGGTGCGATCGATAATCTCCTGCGTAGGCCGCGCCATGCCCGGCAAGCCGTTGTTGCCCCAGAGTTAAGTGAACTCTGCCTTAGAGTACGTACGAGATTGTTTAATTCGAATGCAATAAAACATGGACAAACATGGCTCATAATGATTCTTTTGTTTTACTTCTAAATGAAATATTTAACCGTTGCCACTTCTAGAGACATGAGCTTCATGACATTCTTAAAAATAAATAATCTGTACACTTTTCCTTCCTTGTATCACACGTGTTCTCCGTCTAACCTCTATTTGTAAATATACCTGCATACACTTTCTGATTTTTTAAACCAAATAATATCTGAATACGTATTATGAAAGCTATAAAAAAATTCATAATATAAATGCAGTGACCAGTAAATTTACCTAAGATTATTTTTTGAGTCGAAGTTAAAAATATTGTATTTTATGTGTTTCTTGAAATAATTCAATATTCACCAATTAAAATATACGATTAATTTGTTCATTTTATTTGTCTTCTTGAGTTTATTCATTATATATTTTTATTTTTATTCTATCAAAAAATGTATTGCTAATGATTCTGAATTATCACTACCCATTTTACGCAACTTAGAATGAGTTGTGATTTTTCGTATTATAAATGAAATTGATCTGTATCTGGCCAGCCTTTGCGACGGAGTTCCACCTAACGTTGTGGAGTAACGTCTTACCGGCTGGAACGCAACCTACGCGAGAGAAAATCGATCGCGTCAGAAAAATAAAACATTAACATTATGTTGACTAATATTTCAGTTGAGGTAAACATTTTCGGAAGACTTCTTTGAACCTTCCTGACCAACTTTCTCACTGACTGTAAATAATTCGAAAACTAAAAACGCTACAACTTTTTTTCAGAAGAAAGAGATGCGACATTTAATTTACCATGTGGATATGTATTTCAAAAATTAAAATTCGAAACTTTAGTTTTAATTATGTGGAAGAAAGCGATCCACCAGTTTTAATTTCTATTCAAAAACGTTTGGCTGTCGGTGGAGAAAAATTGGAAAATGAAAATAAAATTCTGAAAGAAAATTAAGTACTGGGTAGTTGAGGCTTCGGATGCAAAAAGGAGATATAGAATTATTTTCCTGGAGTGGGGAGGCCCTTTCCCACCTTCCGTTTACAAACAGGGTCTTTTAAGTCCGAGTCAGTTTTTGAACTGTTTCTGGCTTTCAAAAAAAACTGGTAGAATGCTGGGTCACTTCTTAGATCATCTACTTGCATGACCTAATTGTTGTTAGTGTTAATTTTTAAAAACTTTTTGAATAAAAATCTTTTCCCGTAGACGAGATATTCTAGTTTAAAGATTCCTGTATGCCTTGAAAGCCCCTGTCTGTAGACGGAGGGTGAAATATTTGAAAATTATAAATAACTATTTGAAGACAGTAGTTTTCGTCTGTCCAATTACAGAATATCACCAATAAGTACATTCAGCTGAGATATTTAAATTTCCAAGAATTCCTGATGACAAATTTTTTGTATGGGATTGACCTATAGGAAAACATCTGGGAAAACGTATGAGAGTGATCCCTCAGATAGTATAGTGAAAGTATGAAAAATCAGACTATCCCATGTATACCATTATGTGTATGTATACCATTAGGCCATTTCCCTTTCGGGGTAGGCGTGACACTACCCGATTCGGGTAGTGTTTCTAGGTGGATAGTTTCTTGTAGTAAATAACTACAAGTGTGGGCTCACCACACCCACGACGAGCCAAC
>CAKNXH010064086.1:142864-157265 GCA_932178445.1 Andricus quercusramuli
TATATATATATATATATATATATATATATATATATATATATATATATTTTAGCTATACTTTATCTATATGTCTCATTTACCATAAATTCTTTATACTTCGGAAAGTCAATGATTGATCACTCCCATCTTTATGATTTTTACCCGGGTTGTGCCTACAAAAATACTGTATCCTATTTATACTAAAAAATAAACGATTTCAGGCATATGCACAAATATAGGATTTCAAATCAAAGTATTTATAACATTTTAAAAGTTAATTTAAATAGAAGATTTTGTTTAAAATGTTATACAACGAATTTTCTCCTTAACAGGTTGTAGCAGGCAGAAGAAGTTTTACAAAACTTTTTGGCGTAATTCTGGAAGTATTTGTATTTCATAGAAAGAGACTTGAAAGAAAGTAAACTTTTCTGTCCGAGGCTGAAAGCGTGTTTCGTAAAAGCACTCTTCCTCGTCGTAAAACAATACTGAAACTTTATATTACCTGTCACATCGCAGTGGAAAAAATATCTTCAAAACAGTTTAACGTGAAAAAGAAGTAAAGTTTATGAGAGCAGACTGTTAAGAAAGAATTATACATATTTTTTTAAACATTCTATTAAGAAATACTGTAATTGCTCTTCCTGTACATGCTCGTTACTAAAGGAATTACGGACTTGAAATATATAGAACTCTAAAAGGGGTCTGCATTTTTGCTTTTAAGTTTCTATATATTTTATTGTTAGAGACATATAATTTATTGTTATCAATTATTATTACTATTCTATTAATAAAAATAATATGTAATATCTACGTCTCCACACAGCAGTTTCGTTGGATAATATCATTATGAAACACAGCTAGGAGAAAGTGGGGTACGGTGTCAGTGCGGGGCATGATGACCCTTGCAAATAATGCTCGTGTTTATTCATTTTCATATTATTTTTTTTATGCGAAATAGCTTTCTTTGGTACTCAAGAAAGCTATTTTATGTAAAAAAAACTAATATAAAACTCAAGAAACACGAGCAGTAATAGCTTCTTCGTGCCCCGCACTGACACCATACCTCACTTTCCTCTATAGGATAATAAGCACTGCAATGAATAATACAAAACTATTGAAGGAATTGACGTGAAAAGTGGACAAGGTACAAAGGAAAGATTTATTTTAGACCACTCATAAATCACCTAAAATCTGTGAAATACTTGGTAACATAAAACCTTCAAAATCCTTTATATTGGAATAATTCCTTCATATATAATATTTGTTTGTAAGGATTTAACGACCATAACAGTGAGTTACGAACCTGTTGAACAGTTTTTAAATTCTGAGAAAACTGCTTAAAAAAATTTACATTTTCTGAAAAATAAGTGTGGAGGCCAGGTCTACTCTGAAACTGTTATAATATGTTACTGAATTGGGACGTAAATTGGTTGAAACATTCATTAAAAAGTTGAGAACAGTTATATAGTTGCCCTTTCATGAGAACCAGAAAGTTTCGAAAAGTGGATTAATGGAAGAGATGTTTCCCTATAACTAAGTTGATATTATGAAATAATAAATTCTCACTATCGCTGTTTAGTGAACTATAAAATTGGTTATTCTTCATTTTAGCGATAATTAAGTTACATACATTTGGTACTAATAACGTCTTTATGCCAGTATATTCTTAGCTGATTATTCATCCGTCTATTTTAATATCCGGTGGGAAGAGTTGTTGTTGCAAATACCATCACTATTCCTTAAAAATTTGAATTAGTTTCTGCATTAAATAAATCAATTTTATTATAGATTTCATACCATGAATGAACATCCCCCTGCTCCTTTTAAGTCAAATGTTTTTTTTCTATTTCATTTGATAAACGTTTAAAATAAAACAGAAAACATAGAAACATAATATTTCAACAGACTTCACAGCCCAAAATGCTATCAAAAACAGGGAAAATAAATATCACGAAAATAGGTGAATAATAGGGGAAAAATTCTTCTAAATAAAATTAATGTACAAGTACCATATTAAATTCAAAACGAAACGTTGAGGACTTATTGCACAATATTTATTTTGCATTTTCAAGGAGATGGTTGAAATTTCATCCAAAGAATATTAATTGTTTACCAAAGGAGATGAATTATTTTCAACGAATGAGTTGAGTTTTCAAGGTAAAAAGTTTACTTTAAAACCCGAAACATAAATTTCCAACCAAATAAATAAATTTTTAACAAACAAGCAAATTCATTTCAGATTAAACAGTTGAATTTATAACCAAATAGTTGAACTTTCAAGCAAAGAGACAAGTTTTTAACAAAATAGTTGAATTTTTAACAAGGTAGTTGAATTTGAACTTAAACCACAAACAGTTACATTTTTAAACAAGTAGTTGAATCTTCCTTCCAAAAAGTTGAGTAACTTTTGGAAAGATAGCTGATATTTCAACCAAGAATGATGCATTTTTAAACAAAAACTTTTCCACCAAGAAAGGTATGTTTTCGATCCAGAAAGACAAATTTTCTATCCAAAAGATAAATTCATAAAAAACCGTTGAGTTTTCAAAAAAATGCATTTTTAACAAAATAGTTGAATTTTCAACAAAATTATAAAATTTTCAAAACAAAAATTAATTATCAGCCAAACAGTTGAGTTTACATTTAAATAGTTCAAGCTTCTAGCGGAAGGGACGAATTTTCAACGAAATAGTTTAATTCTCAACCAAAAAAGATGAGTTATCAACAAAGAACTTAAGTGTTAATTAGTTTGTCAATTACTTTGTTTTCAAATGTTTAAGCGTGTCTTGCGCTCGCCGACTGAGACTCGACGCAGAAATGCTTGGCCATTTATTTTCATATCTTGGGAACCCCTAAATATTTTTAAAGTTTTACTGACTTAAATTGAAGACGAGATTTCACAGATTACCTCCTGTTAATTTCAGTTTTTTCCCTCAAGTATCATAAAAAAACAGTCCAATCCAACCAAAAAAGATGAGTTATCAACAAAACACTTAAGTCTTCATTCAGAACCGATTAATTTTTAACCAAGCAGTTGCACTTTTAACCAAAAAAGATCAAATTTCTACCAAAAAAGATGGATATATGAACAAAGAATAATTGTTTATTCAAGAGAGAAAAGAAGGGCAACCAAGCTATTTAATTTCTAAGCGAAAATGGCAAACTCTATACAAAACAGTTGAATTTTTCTACAAAAAAGTTGAATTTTCAACCCGAAAATATGAATTTTCAACAAAATAGTTACATCCCCAACCAATGGAATAAATATTTAACCTAGTAGTTTAACTATCAACTAACATGGAATAAACTGACTGTTTTACAGAATTTGTTGTTTTAATTATAATGACCGATTTGAGGTGAAGGCATCATGGAAGCAAAAAAATGTTCTTGACAACGAATATGAAAAATTTTTCATTCTGAAGATGTGCATAAATGATGTTTTATGAAATTGGTTTCTTTGCATGACAAATCTGAATTGCTGCATTCTGAAACAGCTTCAAAAATTTATTTGTCGCGATTGTCTAAATTGTGACACCAATGGTTTATCAATTTTATAAAAACCAAATTTTGATACATTTAAGAAAACGGAATAACCATGTCATAGGTGCGAGGCACGCTCAAATAAAGATACGATTAGTTTTTTATTAGGTAGATAAACGTTTATTTTTCAGCCTGCTGGCCTTAAAAAATTAACTTGCTTACACATCCATTTTTTACAGAATTTTCTTAAAACTAACCCTTAAAAACTAACATCCATCCATTCCTTATTTCTAATCCGCACGCTCTTATCGCCTTGCCTTCCTCGCTTCGCCTCGCTCGCATGTCCCTACTTTTTCGCATTGCCTACTATACTTATCTACTATTTACAATATTTACATCTTACTTATATCTACTTTCTCTCCTATTTACAATCTTTCCTTCTCCACCCCTTTCCTCCTTCCTTCTCTTCATCTCCATTTTACCCAACACTCCCTTCACCCATGCTACTGCCCTTTTTTCCCCCTCTTCATGCAACAATGCCTCCATGCTTATCTTACTTCTTTCCACCTCCAGGCACTCCTCCAACCAGTGCTCCACTCTTGCATCCCCCTTTCCACACTTCGCACATCCTCTTCTCCCGAGAGAGCCAGAACCTATTGAAACCCTCTATACACCCACACCTCATCCTCGCTATAAGCTCCTGACTTCCTTTCTCTCCTTTCTCACATAAATATTGCGCTCTTGCCCTTGGCATAATCCACACATAGTTCCCATTAAATCTTGACTCTCTTATTCTCTCTTCCCCTTCTGTCTTCTCTCTTTCCATGCCGTTTTGCTTAACCAAGTCATAAACCTTCCTTCCTTCCTCGTGCATCCTTCTCACTTCATCCATCCGCAGTCCATTCATTCTAAAGTACCTTTCCCTCTCAGCCTCCATCTTCCCACCCCCTCCTGGCCAGAATTCCTACACTCGTTCTCCCCGTCTCCCTCCTGACAATATAATTAGGCGTGTTCCTTGCCAGCTCCAGGGTCCACTTTACATACCTCTCCTGCGTTCTATTTACCTCTTCACTTTCCTTCCACCCCCACACCTCTACCCCATACAATAGCACACTCATCACTAGTGAATCAAACAATTTCATTCTCCTTCCAAAATTATCTGCGAATAACTTCTTTCCCAACCCCCACACCTGCCTCATCACCACATTTGCCCTCCTCACTCTCTCTTTTATGTGACCATCCACTCCCCCATTCCTCCGAAACACGAAGCCCAGGTACACAAACTCTTTCACCTCCTGCACCTCCTTTCCCTTCCACTTCCACTCCCTTCCCTTATCCCTTCCACCTCCTTTTCTGAACACCATAACCTTGGACTTTTCCGCATTCAGCTCTAACCCTTTTTTATCCAGGTATCTTCTCAACCTCTTCATCATCTCCTTTAAGGCCTCCTCGCTGCTTGCCAGCAACACTATGTCATCTGCATACGCTAGTGACCAAATTCTAACCCCTCCTATCCCGACTTCTCCTACGACCCCGGCCTCCAGCTTACTTTCCATATTCGCAATTAAAATCGCAAAAAGCGTTGGGCTAAGTGGACACCCTTGCCTTAACCCCCTATCCATCCAGAATCCCTCCGAAATCCCCTCCCCTCCTCTGACCTTGTCTTTGGTCTCTTCATATATCTCCCTTACCCTTTCAATTAGGCCTCTCTCTACTCCCCTATCCTCCATCGCCTCCCGTAACCTCCCCCTATCCACCGACGGAAACGCACCTTTGAGATCCACAAAAAACGCGTACACTCTCGTCCCCTTCTTCGCTAATTCAATGGACGTGGGGGTTAAGGCGTAGGCTTTGGACCCACTCCGTCGGCTTGCGGGTTTGATTCCCGCCTCGCACTCTGGAAGAGCCTCGGTGGCCCATGCGGTGATCACTTGCCTAGCAAGGGAGTTGTTCATCTCCGGAGAGTCGTGGGACCGGTACCTCTAGAGAAAAAGGTTCTCTAAGTACTTAAGGCTGTTGCTCTTGGTGGTTCGGAACCCACTTTAAACTGTAGGTCCCCCTACCACCACCAAGAAAGTGCATGGGTGTGTGTGTAAAGGAATAGGGAAGAGATACAAGAAAAATATAAACCCTTAGGGGACACATTACAAGCTTCCATTCCAAGTGAAGTAATCTGCTGGTATCGATAGACAGATTATATTTTTTTTGCCATGAATTTGTTGAATTTTCAACCTTAAAACATGAATTATTTATGGAAAAATTTTAATTTTCTTCTAAAAACGATGAGTTTTTAGCAAACAATGAAATACTTATATTTTCGGGTTAAAAAATTAATTTTCAACTGAAAAAAAACTTTTTCACAAAATAGTAAAATCTTAAACCAATAAAAATAATGTTCAACAGATGAACTTCCAACCAAGTAATTGAATTTTTATCCAAAAGAGATGAATTCTGAACCAAAAATATAGTAGTAAGGTTTTAAATTAAAAATAATGTACCTGAAGTTCTGAACGTACCCATGAACGAAATATTTTTTTGTCATTCTATTTTATCCAGAAATATTGTTCCAACTATATTTTAAAATAATTCATTTCAGGTTTTTTTTTGTTAATCTATTTTCTGTAACATAAATAAGCAAACATTTTAGGGAACGTCCATAAACTACGTAGCCTGTTTTTCTTTTGTTTATAACGTTGTGTCCTTTATCACTTAACGGCAATTGTCTTTTCGTCTTTATTCAAACAAAAGAAGAACAGGCTACGTGGTTTATGGACGCTCCCTTAGCACTTTCCGTAGTTTCCAAAACCATAATTTAATAATTTCGTTGATTTGAACATTCAGAACTTCAAGCACATTTAAAAAGTATGAATTTTAAACGGAAAATAGTTAGATTTTATTACTGGGTTAGATTAAGTCTCTTCGCATTTAAGCGAGAAAACAAGGAAAAGATTTTTTTTTTAATACAGGGGCAAAGGGAACAGGCACAGAAAAAACAAAAGATAAAAAGCGTTTCAGGTAAAAATGCTGGGGGTGATCACAGCATGCAAAAAACTGAAGGTTTAGATGCTTTATAATAGTTTATACAGTCACAAACTGTGACAAAACCTGAAACCCCCCTCCCTTGGCAGTGCGACGTAGTTTTCAAAAGGCCCCTCATTGTTTTGTCAAAACAGTTAATGCTTTTCGAAAACTGACATATGAGAATTTGTGATTCGAAGTAAAAAAAAGCGCATTAATATCAACTCCTATTAACTTTTTCAAACTAATGAATGCAGACGACAACTTTTCCTCGGTCTACTGCACTTATCTCATTTGTCGTTCATAAGCTCGTTAAAAAATGTCCTTTGCAATTAACCTCATTGCATTTAGCTTAATGAATTGTGTATAACCGCCAGTACAATAAAAGCTTACTCTAATTCACTCTTCCTTTGATCTAGAACGATAGATGAGTGCATTCCATTCCGTTTCGTGCTGGAGACCAGTTTTTCCTCTATTTTCATACATTTATCAGTATGAATGTGCTAGTATCATATATAATTATATATGGAATATCATTATAATTTCCCTCCATAGGTACTGATATGCAATAGAATGGCAATTATCAAGAGAGCTATTCCCGTATCGTTAATCGTGGTGAAAATAGAGGAAAAATAGTCTCCGGCACGAAATGGAATTTCTATCGTTGTAGATTAAAGGAAGAGTGAATTAGAGTAATCTTTTAATGTAATGGCAGTTGGATGCAATTTGTTAAACTAAATGCAGTGAGGTAATATATATATACGTTAATGTCAGAAGTTGTCGGTACGATCAGCGTAAGTACTATTAAAAATCACGGCTGACTTTGAAACGTGATTACTCGTTCAAAAATGGAGCGAGAAACTGTTTTTGAAAACCCGTTAGATAGCTTATCAAATTTTGGGTCAATTGAGTTCAAACAGATATATTTGGGACTTTTTGGAGAAATTATACTACGTGAGAAGTTTTTAAAAAAAAATTCAAGAATTTCTCGAATTTTGTACCTCGACCTCAACATGTGGTATGACCTAGGAAAGTTGTAGCAAAAATCTCGAATTTATACCAATTAGTCTTTGAAGTCTCACCTTTATTGCAAGCCAATGAAACTGAAGAAATCTTCACGGATTCTCGAGATTTAACTAAAAATGTTCAAGAGTGTCTTGCGCCGAATTTCAGTCGCATTAGAAGCGAGTCTGGCCGTCTGCGGTGCTCACCGACTGAGACACGACGCAGAAACGCTTGGACATTTATTTTCAGATCTTGGGAACCCCTGAATATTTTTCAAGTTTTACGGACTTAAATTGAAGACGAGATTTCACAGATTGCGCCCTGTTAATTTCAGTTTTTTTCCTCAAGTATCATAAATCACAACACGCGTAGAAGTTAAGAAACTAAATCTGAGAGTAACCATCGCTCTCGCGGTCGGCAGCAGTAATCGCCGACTGAAACTTGACATTTAAGGCAGTTTACTAAATTATTCAATTAATTTATTAAAAATTATCAAAAGGCAGATCATTAATTATCTAGAACTTTTTCAATTTGCGTCCAATCGACAAATGTCATAAGATAATTTGGAAGTCTTGTTTAAATCTAATAAAAATCATGATTAAAGCTTATCTCATACAAAATTGCATACTTTTTAAAGTGATCTAACTTTTTGAATTTTGGTCTATTGATATCTAGTAGAATTTCCATTGGAACAGTTTGTTTCAAATTTTTAAAATGCTCTAAATTTTGTAATTTTGTTCAGAAATATCTGGTTAACAAACTTAACCTTCATTGCGGGGATCTCGAAAAGTGGATCAAAGGTTGATTCCATTTGTCAAATCTTTCAAATTTCAGTGTGGCTGCAACATTCTGGGAATACAGACAGCATTTTGTATCTACTGAGGCCTAGAGATCGAAAATTTGGACGTTTCCATTGCACTGTCATGCCCTTACTGTATACATGCTTTGAATGTTTGTGATAGATGGCGGGTTATGTTTCACCTATAATCTCGTGGTTCCTTTCGTGCTTTTCCTGTATTAGGTATTTCGCAATGGGTGAGGGAAATCCAAGATTTCTGCATGCTGCGGACCAGACAATAATAGCAATTAAAAAAATAAAAAATAATGCCCAAACACACTTATGTTGAAAACAAGTGTTTTCAGTTATTTTGGAGGTCAGTGTTATTTTCGTGAACACTTGCTCTTTTACGAGTGTCTAAGAAGTGGGCAAGCACTATGTTGAAAAAGTCACCTCGTTAAATATCTCTCTCTCTCTCCCTTCCTCCTCCTCTTCCCTTTCTGTGTTCCCTACCACTCTCACCCTGCTCTCTTTCTCTAACCGCTTAAAACAAGAAATTTAAATTTTTTTGAATTTGATTGTTATTTTATTATACTATCAAGCCGTTTCCCTTTCGAGCTAAGCTTGACTCACTCGGTGAGAAAGGGAGTAATTTGGGGGAGGGGGTGTAGATTTTTAGATTGATCTAGAACTCCCGTGTTATTTATTTGAATGATACGTTCGTTCCGTAACACTGTTCTGACCCAGGTTGCTGATCTATCCCGCTAGCCATCATCCCGATTGAAGAGCCTCACAAAGTCATCATATGAAGCGCCCCACTCGCGCAAATTAGTGTCCAAGGTCTTTTGTTCCATGCGTCATTCACTCAACTGAGTAGAATAGCTTCCTTCACGTCCATGCATTTTTTCATGCAATCTCTCGTGTTTCTATGGCTTCTTATGTCTCTTCGAATTAGGGTCTCATTCACATATTCTAACCATTCCTTCCGCGGTCTGCCTCTGGATACACTGCTTTTTTACTTTACCTTTATACACTTGTTTCATCAGCCGTTCATCTTTTATTCTCTCAACATCCCCAAACCATCGTAAAAAATTTCAGTCACATATGTTAACTAGTGTCTCCTCTACGCCACATTCTTTGAGGATTATCTCATTATTCACTTTGTCCATCAACGATTTGCCGCATATCATGCGCAGGAATTTCATGTTTGGTAATATAATTTTCTTCAAGTACAATTCGGTATATTTATCAAGATTTACACTTCTTGTCTCAAGACAAGTCTACCTGGTCTTGTCTTTGCACAGTGTACAGTCATAAATGCAAGAGAAGGGAAATGACAGTGAAATTATTTTTTGACCGGGAATTTTACAAATTAAAAAAAAACTCTGTCCGACTTTGATTTTAACCCTTTTTTAAATAATTAGTTTAATTTTTATCTTTTTCAATTATGACATCATTCAGTTTAGAATGCGTAATTTGAAAATCTATCACTCTACAAATTTTCCAATTTAGATTTTAATTTTTAAGCGTATAATTAATGAAACAATTTTTTTAGTGCAGTTTAAAGGCTTAAACAATTACAAATGAGAAACGTTTGAAATCGAAGATTTTGGATAAAATATATTTTTAGTTGGTCAACTGTGAATATAAATGAATTAATAATTAATCACGCGATGTGGAATCAGTTTAAAATTTTAGAATGCTCAGATTTTAACGTTGAAAATTAAACTGTTTCAATTGAAAAGTCTTATTAGTTGAACAAATGTAAACGCCCAATTGAAAGTTTATAAACTATTTCAAATATTAAAATGAATTCAAAATAATATATTCACAATTAAAGAATTTTATTAAATTTCAAATATTGTTTCAGTCTAAAATGTATCAAGTATTCAAAACTGAAAACAAGAAAACTAAACTTTGAACGTTATATTTTTAATTGTTCCATTTAAAAAACTTAAACTGTAAGTCAAATTGTTAAATTTTCATATATAAATAACAATTGAACACCTATTATTATGAGAAAAAATTCGAGTAAGTTGAAGAGATTTTAGAAGTTTTGAAAAAATTTTATATTATGTAAAAATTTGAAATGAGTTCAAATAATGTAAACGAAGTGCCTATGTGTACCAATAAATCCGGCTATTCATACCGCCATTTTGGTGCAAATAGCTTTTTTGCAGATTTCGAACAAAAAATCTGAAAGTTTTTCAAGAATTGTGAAAGGCTTTAAAAGAATAAAAACATTTCCTTATGATTCCTCGAAAAATTGAAAATTATTTTCCACTTCGAAAAATTAATTTCAAGAGAATATTTAAAAACATTTATGAAGCTTTACAAAATTTTCAAAAATGAATATGGGAGATTTTAAGGAAAATTTGTTTATTTGACAGGATTTTAAACAAATTTTAGGAAGAATTTGATTAATTTTAAAAGATGTTTAGAAGTTCTAAAAAAATTTCTAACGTAATTTAAAATGTAAACAAATGTAAAACAACGTGTAGATTTTTCAAGATTTTGAAGCATTTTCAAAATTTTTAAACTATTTAAAATAGAAGTAATGTAACTTTTCATTTAAAAAGTGTTCAGCTTATAAAAAAATGTAAATTTTCAATTTTCAATATTTCCAGCTTAAAATTGCTTAAAATCTAGAGCATTGAAAATGCTTTTCATTTTTGGCCAAAGAAAGGAGCTGTCAGAACTAAAATAATTAATAGTTTTGGATAGTTTTAGACTAGAAGTTACAATTTTATTACCGGGTTTTGCAGTGCTTCCTTTAAGCATCACTTGACAACAGCTTATAAAACTGCTTCTCCTTCCGTTATATTTCCACTATTAAAAGTTCCCTCAACAAATTCACAAATGTCTCATAATTTCAGGTACCGTACGTCCATTTTATATTATTTCTTTCAATGTAAATTAAAATAATTTCAATTATTACAAAAATTCACCACGTATATATTTCAAACGAGACTGTTTTCAGACCACGTGACCCGATCATATGGTTGCGATTGCAGCGCCTCTGTAGGTCGTGCTCACCACGAATAGAGTTGACATGGTTACTATTTCCTGTGTGGTGGGTAAATCTTGAAACGTGAAGTTAATGTTTGTGGCAGGTAAGGATTACTCTGAAATCGCTGTAAAAATTAATTTTTGTTTTTTTTTTCTGTGAATTTAGGAGTGTTAATTTGACGATAATAGCATAAAATGGTATATCTCAACTTCAAAAAGTTAAAATCTTTTCGATGGTGGATAAGTTATTGATAAGAAGAGCGACAAGTGTTTTAAGAAAGCACTCAGGCTGCTATCTAGGATATCATTGAAAAACTTGTTGTCTTGGTAATTGAGGATTGTTAATTCCATATAGGAACCGCATCCAGTGGTACATCTTGACTTCGAAAATTTTAAATTTTTTCGATGATAGACAAAATGGCTTATGAGAGTGTTCCTTTTGATATATAAATGATGACCAGAATGTCTTTGAAATAAAAAAAAAAAGAATGGCTTATGAAAAATATGAATCTGTCACATTTTTCTCATTGCTTACGATATAAAATATTTTGGCCTCTTCTCATCTTAGAATTTTTTGTGAAAGAAAAAAGTCATTATAAAAAAGGAGCCTCAAAGATGAAAATGCTTTTCCCTCCTGCACATTCAAGTAAAACAGTAACTAATACTCTTCATGCCTAAGGCATTTTCAAAACGTGCCACGACTTCGAATCATTTCACTTTTGTCTCAAGACTTTTTCAGTTTCGTTAGTTTTCTCTTTCACGTTAATCGAAACACCATCAACGACTTGAGTATATGTTCATGAGCGTATATTTATGCACATGGTTTCATATACACTAAAAGTGTGTCCTGTAAAGAGGCTAGTAGCTTGCTAGCGTTAAAGTGAAGAGTTTTCATGACATACCAAACTTCACATTGAAATGAAGGTTTCATGAAATGAAACACAGCACTCTCGTGTTTTCATAGAGGCTTGAGCGTGTGTGCTCATTTCTCTCCTCAAAGCCCGAAAGTGTTGGTGAAGTAGTGACAGACCCTGTTTTGTCCGACAGAAAACCTTATTACTACTGTGGTTGCGATATATATATATATATATATATATATATATATGCATGTACTATTACTTCCCGCAATTCCCAGAGCCTGACCATATAGAGTCTATCACTACTGACCAGCTGTTAGCGAAATCGTATTACAGTCTTGCGGAAAACGACGACAATAGTACCAAACAGTTACTCTGTAATTGCTACTGTAAAAACCAGAGTTATTACTCTTCAATAAAATCGGCTATTCATATCTTTAATCGAGAGCTATATTCATTACAGTGTTAATACTCATAGGTTACTAGTCTACTATTTCCTCAAATCTCAAAAACAACTTTAATATGCTTCTTCATACCGTCAATCAGGATTATTATGGATAAAAATTCGCAAAGTTTTCAGATCTTGCTTCGCCGAATATCAGAAAATACAGTACCTTAATTTTAGTAATAATCACATAAAAAATATTTCCTTATAATAGTACAAAACATTATTATGCGTCTAATAAGTTCAAGCTAAAACCAAAATGTTAATTTTATAAAATGATATTGCAAAAAAACTTCAAATTTTTATTTTTTCGAAAAACTGCAATAACACTGTAAATATAGTGAACATTTTTAAAAGTCAGTTAGCTCATTTTAATGGTAACTTGCCACAGTATATTTCTTAATCATTGGGATATTTTTCTAGAATTTTTTCCACATATATTCTACCCTAGGATCAAACATGGTGCAAAAAAGTCGAAAAATTTCAGGAATGTGTATATACTTGACGGATCCCGGGACATAAGGGGATGTTAGTGTCATACTTAAATTTTACAGGAGACACAAAAAACTGTTTTAGCTTGATGCATTTGATTTTTTTTTATAAACAAAAAAGTTATTCCAGGCTATTACTTAGCTCTATCGAACCATGAAAGGAAGATTTTGAAAGAAGCAACCACCTCTGAGAAGGTGCCATCCATAAATCACGTGATCGGGTTCTCGCTAATTTTCGACTCGTGACTGACCGTGATGTTATTGATGAACCCCCTACTCCCTGACCATTATCATGTGACTCTTTCTTAAAACTACGGAAATTTACATAACAATACAGGGAACATTAAAATGGACATTTAAAGTCTATTAATCGCAAATTCTATTTTTATAATGAGACAGTTTTTTGTGTTACATTCACAAGAATGCAAAGCTATAAGAAAATTCGATATCTCTTCAACTGCTGAAAATCGGCATAAATTTGTATTATACAGTATAGTGTGGAAAAGATATAGCTTTAGCTTCACATACTCAAGTATTATCTACTATAAACTTTTATCAAACGTATGTATCATGCAACGTTAAGGGCCCTGGAAATCGAGTGTAAATCGTAAATAATGGATTCAGGCCAAACGGTGAAGCCATTTTGTCTGATTTATTGTGTACATGATCTAAAGGGTATATAGACTGTCGGTACAGCTCGCTTTTTTCGGAAAAAATTCTATTTTTCATGTAACAATGAAAATAAGACAAATTACTTTTTTGTGGTACAGTGTTCTACTATTAAGCAAAACATGTAGCAGGTAAAGCAGTTAGCGTGCTAAGAATTCTTTTGCGCGACCCTAGCGGAGGAGGGAGAAACTACTATACATTCAGGGACGAACACGCCGTATACGAAAACTAGGGGCCCCTACCCAAAGGAGTGGGTAAATTCCCAAAAGGTTTGTTGGGTGGCAAACTTACGTCGAAAGAAGTACCTTTTGTACATTAAATGACAATATACAAGCTTTCTGTATAAACACCAGATTATACAAACGTGTAAGATATCGATAATATTTGTCGCCCAATTTCCTCCGAAAATACCAGATTGATTCGCATTTGACACAAACTGTGCATATGTTTGCACAACTCAGGGGCTGTCGCTGCAATAACCTATTATAGTAGTGTGAAGCACGTGTAGTTGTTGAAATAAAAAGCAAATTCTGCTACTTTTTTCTACAAAATGGCCTCCTTTCAGCTAATTTGACTGTACTCTATGTACGCAGTTGTACGTGATGTTCGTGTTCTTTTTAAAATTTTCTGAAAATGTTATGAAATCGGTGCGATATTTGTGAAATCATTC
>CAKNXH010064086.1:167265-182228 GCA_932178445.1 Andricus quercusramuli
CATTTTCGTTCTGGGGTGTTTTTTAAGAGAAAAAATCAAGCTTTTTTTCTAGTCTAACTAAAAAAATATTAAAAATGCCGCATTGGGAGAAAATCACAAAAATGTTTTTTAAAATGAAAAATCAAGGTGAAATAATTTTTTTATTGCTAATTAGTTATTTTTTTTGTAAGCCTTGTTGAAATACCTTTCTAAAACCCGCATAAAAAAGTTCAATAGGATAACTGTAACAGGAGTTATGTAGAATTGAAGGTTAGCAGTCGGGGTGAATCATCTAAAATTCAGGCCCCTGTATCTTGACAACCCGTTATACTAGGTGCGCCCCCTTTACAGAATATAAAGAGGTCCACTAGCACTAAAATCTGGCAGAGATTGAATAAGATAGGCGACAACAACATTTTAGGCGGGGACACTTGGGAAATTTTACCCCTTATATTATATCAAATTGTAAGGACTGTCCAATATGCGGGTCAGGATCATACCAATCCCCGGCAAGTCACACTGCGCGGTAAGTCAGATTTGCAGCAAGTTGCGTTGCGGAGTCACATTTGCGGTTAGTCACATTGCGGCAAGTCTCATTTCGATAAATGTGAAGTCCACAAACAATGGGCGTAAATGCAGCAATTCACATTTATGGCGAGTCATATTTGCGGCAGGTCACATTGCGGCATCTCTCATTCGAAAAAAATGTGTAGTCCACAAAAAATTAGCAAAGAGCAGTTCCAGATTTAAATTATTTCTGTTGCCAATCAGAGCGGTATCTTCCCATCCTCAAGGGACGTTGGAAAAGGGTAGAGGTGTGATATACACTATTTTTATGACAGGGGTGTCTTCCCGCAATTTTGCCAATTTTTTCTGAACTTCAAATTTTTCCAAATGCGAGATGACATTTTTGCCAATCTTTTGTGTTCTTCATATTTTTCGAAATGAGAGTTGCCGCAAATGTGACATGTTGCAAATATGACTTGACGCAAATGTGACTTGCCGAAATGTGTCTTGCCGAGGTTTGGCGTGACTCAACCTCGAATTTGCCTGATTTCATTCAATTCCAGTTTAAATGGTAAAATTTGGGTTCTTCTTAATTTCTATAATGCACATAAATGTGATATTTTCTTGCACAGTTACACTTTGAAAATCAAAATTTGAAATTGAAAAAAGGAATATATTGAATTGACGTTTCAAATAAATTCCATAAACATTCATAAATAATATAGTTTAGTATCAAAATAAAAAAAAAATAGGCTGAAACTGACTTCAGTGAAATAAAATAGAGTGACCCTTTAACATCTCATTTACTCTGGAATTTATTATAATGATTTTAATATTTATTAATTAATTTATAATTTTTTGGGCAGCAAATTATGCAGTTTTAAAATTTTTATATTTTAGGCCTTGCCTCAAAATCAAGCTACATATAAAGAAATTCAAACACGTTGATCTTTTCTTTCTCCATGTAACTTCCAACTTAGTGTTGAAGTTTCTCTGGCAGTTTGGAAGTGAACAAATCAAAACTAGTACAATTTTATTGCAGAAAATTCTACTGTTGCCTTTTGTATTCACAGATGAACTGCAGGCCAGTTTCGAACTCTAAGATGTTGTTAAAGCGGCGTTTGTAATTTTACTGCCTGAAGCAAACCTTTTCGAAATTTATGACTCAGTACTTTTCGTGTTTATAATAAAGCTACAAGCGCTGAGTAGAAACACAAAGTTAACGTGAATTTTCAGTCTCGTGGAAGTTTACGTGGTGAGTAGATACGGAACGTTTTAGTTACACATTTGAAATCAAGAAATTGGAATGAACAAACAGATGAAGTTAAGGAAATGTATCTTATTCAGTGATACAGTTATCATAATAGAGTTACATAAGACAATAGACATTAAAATTATACATTATTTTTTAATTAGACATTAAAATTAGAAAGCGATATAAAAACAAAACTTACTTTTATCGAGGACAAAGTAGGCGTGCGATTGTCAAAAATAAGTGGGTAGGCCCTTATTTATCGACCATTTTATTTTCTTGAAGACAGATAATGTACTTTTATTAATTTTTATCACTAATATATATCATTAATAATAATAATACACAATATTTAAAAAAAGTATGAAAATTAAATTAAGTAGCCTAAAAAACTAAAATCGAGAAAAGGGACGAAAGCGACTTTCATACAAAATTGCAAACTGCCTGTTTGAAAAAATATGATAGGAAAATTAGTATACGCCTACATAGTCCATTAAATCTTGTGAAATTCTTTCAAATTCCTTGAAATATTTGGAAATGCTACAAAATTCTATTGAATTCGTTAAAATTTTTGTAATCTCTTCAAATTCTTTGGATTTTTTAAAAATATTTAAATATACAATCGTGAAAATCAATCATAATGAGTGAAATACACTTGAAGTCCCTTCAATATGAATTTTTATTCAAACATGTTCTCTGAAAAAAAAGTTCAAATCTCTAAAAATCTTTGAAATCCCTTGACATCTTTTTAATTCTTGAAGATTCAATAAAATTTTTGAAATCTTGTGAAATTCCTTGAAATGCCATCAACCAGGGCGAATCGCTACAGTTGTTCAAAAAACCATGACTTAGACGTGATATAGCAAGTACCTAAATTGTCTTAAATTTTTAAAAGCTCTTAATATGAGTTCTTCATAATCTTGAGAAAAAATATATCACCCAATTTTTTAAAAAGAAAAAATGCTGATAAATTTAGTAAGGCTTTTGGAGCGAAGTGCACACAGGTGCACACAAATAATGAAACATGTGAAACACTCAAAACTTACCAATAACCTACGATAGTTCCGTTTTGATTGTTTAAAAATGCATTTTAAAAATTTTCTAGACCCCGCAAAGGGTTTAGCGGTGGCAAAGCATGGGTAAGTCTCTAATTTGTCGAAAAAAAAAAACAGTAACTGCTAAAAAATGAGAGTGAAATAGTGCACTGTCGGTAATATTCGCACCTTTTTTGGCGGGAATTTTAAATTTGAAAAAAAAGTAATTCGTCATTTTCTTTTTTTTTGTTTATTGACAATCCGAATGATTGGCGAATGCAACAGTATCACTGCAATTTGGAGAAACAATAAATTTTTCCTTAGATTAATAAACGTCTCGGAAAAGGAAAAGTGTACAGCTGATAGAAGGATGCCGCTGTGAATTTGGTGATAATAATAGATTATAATTTTGCAATTGTCTTCGATCTTATTTATTGGATAATTCAATAAATAATTTAAAAAAGGCTAAAATGTAAAAAAACACTTTTCCTTTTCCAAGAACACGTTTATTATTCTAAGAAAAATGTATTATTTATTCAAATTGCAGTACACTTAAAAAAATGATTTAGCTGTCCCAGCTAGACGTTTAGCTGGATTTCGTCTTCTAAGAAAATATAGCTGCGTGTTACGTAAATTTTTAGCTGTGTTACATAAATATCTAGCTGTATGAGCTAAATTTTGTAATCTACAAATTATCTCACTAATTTATCTAATTTCTTTCTTTTTTTTAGTGTATTCTAATTTAAAATTCTCTCCAACTCAGATGCGACTTTTACAGTAAGCTTTTTTCAGTAAGCTTCCTTCACACTTCACGTCGTTGCTACACTATTTCACCCTCACTTTTCAGCAGTTACCGTATTTTTTCGAAAAATCAGAAACCTACCTTATGTCCTGCAACCGCGAAACCCCTTCCGTGGTCTAGACAATTTTCAAAGTGCATTTTTGAAACCTCAAAGTCGAATCATCGTGGGTTATTGTTAAGTTTTGAGTGCTTCACAAATTTCGTCATTTTTGTGCACCCTGGTCGAACAGCCTTAAGGTGATAGATAGTTGTAGCGATTCACCCGGCGATGGGGCAAATCCGTACACTTGAAGTGCTTTACTTATTTCGAGCATATAAAAATGTTTTCGACGGTTATGACCCAGTACTGTTATACATGCGTGTATCATGCACTAAAGTTTGTACAAAAATAAACCAGTCCGTCGTATTTAGATGAAGAAAAAATCAAGATTTTAGACAATTCGAATTTTTTTATTAACTGTTAATATTAACAATATAAACGCATACAAAAATATGGTTGTGTCGAATGAATCAACCCAATAATTGTAATAACGAAACGAATAAGAATTATCATTGACGTATGAACATAACCTATACGTTTTTTAATTGTTTCCTTATCAATGACTGTATAGCTATATACCTAAGTATTAGAAAGTCACTGTATTTATATTTTATCAGCATTTTTCGTGAATTTAAACGGTTTTCAAATTTGCATGCAAATTTCAATTATAGCACGGTTTTGGTTCTGACCTTGACTTGAATTAAAATGTATCGAAACGTAAACATCAGGGCCGAGTCGAAATGTTGCGCAAAGTGACGCAGTTACCAGCTAAGCCGTTGGGGTACTGCGCTGTGTCGCCATGCTACTGTTTTGTCACGCATGACCCTAATAGCACGGAACGTTCCACTGGAACATTCCAAACATAAATTAACGTTTTTGTTATTATTTTCAATAAATAACGCGTAAACCGTAAGTGATAGGTCAAAATCGATGTCAGTTTATGATACGGATATCATATTATAGTGTAGTAACTGTAGTATATGCGGTACTCAAAACTCAAAAATGACATCCATTCTTACCTATCTCTGACGGTTTACGAGATAATTGTTGTTAAAATAACAATAATGGAAGGTTCCCCTCTGGTCCCAGTGGTACGTTCCTGGAACGTTCCAGTGGAACGTTCCGAAGGTAGCCGCGGAGCGTTCCATGCTATTAGGGGAGTGACCACGGCACATCCCCCGCTGCTCCTCTCAACCGAAACCGCTCCACAGTGTAGATTATATCATAGCCTATCATTGTATAACACTTTTATGTTATAATATATGATACAATCCTCGTTATTCTTGTTTCTTTTTAACTCGTTTTTGCCCGCATTGTTCTTAACTCGTTTTTGTTCCGACCATTTTTCTACTTCGCTTTTGCTATCAGCACCTCAGTTCAAAGCCTCCTGATCAAAAATTCCTTATGGGTATCAGTCCAAAAAATCAAAAGTTTTCGAGATAGGTGGGGTTGAACGCGAAAAATATGCCAACAAGCGAATCTAACGTCCCGCTTGAAACTTGAAGATGAGGTGCAGATTTTTCAATAAAATGTTATCAACACAATCACACATGACACACATGACATGGCACGTGTCATTTCATGTGTCATGTCATGTCCTCTCATGTTTCATGTCATGTGTCATGTTATGTATCACTCATGACATGTCATGTCATGTAATTTTATGTCATGTTTTGTCATTTTATCTCATGTCATGCCATGTCATGATAAGTTGCATGTCATGACTGATACATAACATGACACATGACATGACACGTGTGATGATAAATAACATGACACATGCCATGAAACATGCAATGACACATGATATGACATGACATAACCTGTCATTACACGTCATGTCCTG
Organism: Andricus quercusramuli; assembly: GCA_932178445.1. Lineage (NCBI taxonomy): Eukaryota > Metazoa > Arthropoda > Insecta > Hymenoptera > Cynipidae > Andricus > Andricus quercusramuli. The sequence goes on from CAKNXH010064086.1 coordinate 172,726, forward strand.
TCATGTCATTCCTTGTCGTGTCATGACATGTTATGTCATGTTATGTCATGTCTGGTGTCATGTCATGTGTCATATCATGTGTCTTGTCATGTCTCATATCATGTGTCACGTTCTGTGTCATGTCAAGTAATGTCATGATAGACAAGAAATGACATGACATGAAATGACATGATACGACACGACGTGACATGATGTGTCATGTCATGTGCCATGTAATGTGCCATGTGATGTGTCAAGACATGTGTCATGGCATGATTCATGACATGTGTCATGTTATGCCATGTGTCATGTCATGTCATGATGTGTGTCACGTTATGTATCAGTCATGACATGTCATGTATCATGACATGACATAAGATAAAATGACAAAACATGACATGACGTGACATAGCACATGAGATGACATGACATGCTGTTACATCACGTGACATGACATGTGTTATGTCATGTGTCATGTCATGTGCCATTTCAGGTATGTCATGTGTGATTGTGCTGTTCAAATTTAATTGAAAAATCTGCCCCTTATCGTCAAGTTTCAATTCGACCGGGGCCGAATTTTAATGTAAAGTGTGCAGGGTCCTTTACATTAGTGGAAATCATTCATGCGATGAAGGTGTCAAGTAGATAATTTAATTGCATTTTTCTTACAAACAGGAAGTCCTAGGCTGATTCAAAACCCATATTTCGATTCAGCATGACAAAATCTATAAGAATATACTTATAAAATATGTAACATAATATCTGAGTGCCCATGGTATGCAATAATACAACTTTTTGTCGAAAAATGTCAAATTTAACCTAGATTTTAAAGGTGAAAAAAAATATATTTCCAGCTTCTCTGTATTTTTCCTCTATACTGTAGTTATTTATTCGTGAATTTAAAAAAAAATTATTCCTCTAGATCATCCCTATCAAAAGTTCTACGATTTTGTCACGAACTTTTTCACTTTAGCCCACTGTGCGCCGCTGCGGCGTAATTCTTGGAACGCCAGAATCGAAATTGTTACAATTGAAATTTGCGTGCATTTTGACGCATCCATTCAATATGAGTCTATGTGCAGATACCACCGTGTATGATACTATTCCCTATGCTTATGACAGCGCATAGTTTCATACACGGCGCTGTTAGCAGATAGACTCATATTGAATGGCGGCGTCGATTTAGTAGCGATTCGTCCAAGTCGACGTCTGGTGTTGATATTTGAAGCAATATTAGTCTCTGAAAAATCGATATAAATATTTATTCATATGTACAATAAAGAAGAGACATTGCACGATCTCTTGTGCCCAAGGTCAGTTTAAAAATACAATATTATTAAGCCTTTCATGATTTTGTGAAAATTATTGTGGCAATTCTTTCCGTTCGAGGGTACCTTAAAATTCCTTGAAATGTTTTTTGTTGCTATGAATTTCTCGGAATTACATTACATTGCATTTATTTTTCAACTTCAGTAGAAATCCCTCAAAATCTAACATTATATCTTTCGGAATCCTGAAACATGAATTGAAATCGATTGAAACTCTTTCAAATCTCTTAAGATATCATAATATTCTTAAATGCCCGTGAATCCTTTGAAATAATTAGCGATTCTATCATTATTATTTATTATTATTATACTATTAAGCCTTTAATGGTATAAATCTCCTTTTTTTACCTTTTACCTGTTACCTTTACCTTACCTTTCAGGGTAAGCGTGACTCACCCAGTTCGGGCCTCGTTATACTGGCGGGGATCAAGGCTTTCATATGATAAAATTGAGAGAGGGAAGTGTACGAGGCGGTATAAGGGGGGGGGGGGAATATCTATTTTTAGTTTAATCTAAAATTCCGTGTTGCTAATCTAAACAACACGTTTGTTTCACAACACTGCTTAGACCCTGGTCGCTAATCGATCTCTCAAGTAATTACCACAGGTGGACAGCTTCACAAAGTCACCATGTAAACCTCTTCGTGCGGGCTCATTAGTACCAACAACTTAAATGTTCCGAAATCCTTTGCATAGGTTCCTTCATAGCCTTTGCAATTTTTGAAATCTGTAGAAATCCCTTGAAATAATTTAAAATCTTAAGTGAAGTGAATAAATTATTTGTTTGTAGTTTCTTTCTGTTTTTAATCGCCTTTTTTAATATATATTATGAATATTTATTTATCATTTATAATTTTCTCTGATACATTATGAAAAATCTTTTAAACTAAAAAAATTGACAAAATAAAACATTGTAATGCGTTCTACTTCTAAACCATAAGTGGGGAGGTCCAGGACCTGGTTTAAAGTTTTCGGCTTTTACACGGAGAGAAAAAGATGGTTATAATAGTAAGAACACTAGTCATGCTTTTGTCGCAGGTTTCATTCAATACTTTTGAAGCCGTTATCCCTCGCGAAAATAGCGCGAACTTCGCCTTGCTATATTTGTAAAGAACTCAGTCTATCAGAGTATGAGTACTCTTACAAAAGAGATATTAGGCCACGCCTACTTACGAGCCTAGCTTCACAGCAAGCACCGGTAGGCGTGGCCTAACATCGCTTTTGTAAGAGTACTCATACTCTGATAGAGTGAGTTCTTTACAAATATAGCAAGGCAAAGTTTCTTTATGGTATGAGCCATCTAATGCTAAAATCGTCTAACCTGATGCCAATATTGGTAGAAATTCATACCAATTTCACACATGAAGTTCCGTGCTTTAATATTAAGAGCTCAACCTACCATAACAGTGCGATTTTTTTCTCCGTGTACACTGAACAAATTATCTATTCACTCAACTGAATATCGAACAAAAATTTTGGTAACAATGATCGATTGAAAAATTGCAGAAAGGATTCGAATATTGATACATCTCGAATTTCAAAGCACATACTACATATCCGATTTTACAATGCCATGCCACTTTTTCATAATCACAAAGTCACACGATTCGATGTTATTCGGCTTGTAAAGCTAAAAGCATCCACTCTGAAAAAGTAGTAGAGCTGATGGAGTGCACGTCATCTGATCGCGGGAATTTCCGCGTTGGAATGGGATTAAGCTGTAATTCAGTATACATGATTCCTTAGCAGTAAAGAAAATCAAACTGAATATTTTTCGAAAATTCAATAAAATGGCAGGGATTCAATTTTTTGGCACCTGAATTTACTTGTTTTAAGATACATTAGAATTTTTTTTATTTCGGTGAAAAAAAAATTAAAGAACGCGTTTCCCAAAAAATGCCATTCGTTATTTAATTTTTATTTTTTCAGCAGAGAAAGATATAGGTGTGTTGAACAAACCCTAACATTATTGAAGTGGGTTTGTCACTGGGTTTCGAGAAAAAATTCAAACGTCACGTCTTCTATGGCGCGGCGTGGCTCAGTAGGGCAAATAAAAGTGTCCGTAGACGAATTAGTTTGCAAACCACAATTTTCATCTGATTTAACCCTTAACGGGCACACGGGGCGTCTCACACCCCACATGCTGTCCGATTTTTTTTCACATTGTCTACGTTTCCTTTTTTCAAGCATTTTTTTCGAATAGTTGAATTATCACTGAGGCTTTGGAGATACTTTTTTCCTATTTTGTATTTTTTCAACATCACTTAAAATTGTTTTCAGCCAAAAATAGCTGGAGGTGTATTTAAAGGTGTGAACATTGAGGGTTAGAATTGCTTATAAATGGAAAGAATTTAAATTATGCATACATCGTTTACTTTCGATTTTTTAGAAAAGGTTTTTAATACTCTTTTATTTCATAAACACAGTAAAACAAATTTTCTAATTTTGAAAAATAGTGTTCGCTATAAAATATTTAGATTCATTCAGAAAGATTTAAAATCAATGACATGACTATTGAAAAATGATCATTAGTAGAACTGTAGGAATAAAAAAATTTATTGAATTTGTTTTAAACAAATAAGGGGATGAAAATGATTTTTTGAGAATTAGCAAAGTTTGTTCACTTAATTTCAACTCAACGTTTACAGTGTATGTACAAAAGGGGTTTGTGAGTTGGAATAATGAAAATTAATAAGTAATTTGTTAGGTTGTAAACAAATTTTATAAAAAATTATCCGTTCCAGCTATTTTGTGAGAAAATACATACCATTTTTCATTTAAACGACCATAAAGTACCCTGTAATTATGGTTTCAATATAATTGTTTAAACAAATATATTTAACAAATTAGTTCTTTGGCTATTTTGCGAGAAATAAAATTAATTATTACAACATAATTGACTGTAAATAACTAATTCTCAACTGTTTTTAGAACTCTTGGACAATGACTAACATGTATCTGCTGCGTTCAATCAATCGTTATACAATTTTTGATTCGTTCTTCCAATATCACTTCTTCTACTTTGTGTTCTTCACTGCTACGAAATTCTACATAGATATCCTTCAAATGCGCTGTTGCCCAGTTGTACATATCACAAGCAGTAGTGATTTGATTAGAGTATGAACGCTGCAAGTTTGCTTTAGAGGCTGATCCTTCGATAATTCCACCAATTCCATCGAAAAGTCTTTTTTTATGAGACGTTGCATGAAAATTCCATTTTGCTTCGCATCAAAATCTTCCTCGTGATGTGCTATATTGACAAGTTCTTACGATTTTCGTATTGTGCTGCTGAACCATCCGAAGCGTATTCTACTTCGTCTACATGTATTCCTTTTTCGCATAAAAACTTCATTCGATTTTTATGACACAGATGCATAGGCATCGTATTGTGTTCCTTTATGTCAGATATTACTGCGTAACTAATGTGATTTAATTCTCCTTCTGGTGTGCGGGAGTAGACCACAAAATGATGAATAGCTACTTGATTTTTTGACCAGGGATAAATTTATGAAGAATTTCATAATGAAGACTATGGTTTTCTGCAAAATCTAAAAGAATAAAAATTGGACCTACTTCTAAATTTTCTGTTGTTCTTTTGAGGTACAGACTTTGCTGTTTGGCAATGAACGCATGACGACGTAGTTTTTCTACGTATTTAATTGAGTAATCAATGAACTCATGTACAGATTTCACTACGGTTCCTAGATCTGACCATTGAGTATGCATCCACTGTTTAAACGTGACATGTTCTAGGTAATTTTCGGCATAAGTCTGCTCTGAAAGGCTTTTCAGATTTTTATTGCGAGGGCAGTTTTGCATTCATTGAAGTAGCATGCAATCTGTGCAGGATTGCAAATTGCTCGGGCTTTCTAATGTCTAACAGTCACAAATGACAAAGAACTTGATTAGGCTAATTCAAGTATTTTGCCACCAATAAGCATATGGTTTGCATTTTTATGGGGTAGGCTAACGAACACATTGTTGGTGTCACTCGTTCCAGCTAACATGCACTCTTCAGGTCTTGAATCTTCAAATGTTATGAATCTGACTTTTTTGTCAGAGTTTTCTTGTTTAAAAGCTTCATAAGTTTCTCTTCGATTACCTAGAACTAAACGTTTTCGAATTTTGACTTTTTATCCATTGAGTTTGAATGATACACAGTCATTTTATGGAATTAGGCGACTAATATCATTATTTCAATAAAAGTATACCACGGACAATGTCGTTTGATCTGATCATAGTTTTCCCGCTTTTGGGCCAGGGGAAGATAAAGACATTCAGATTCAGTTAAACGTTTAGTGGCACGAGCAATGCGATTGAAAGAGCAAAATTCAGTTACAATCTTTTTAATTCTCCAACTGCGTGTGAAAATAGTTAGTATTACGATTGTTTGCTTTTTACTTGACCTAGGCTTCTCAAACGAATGTTCCAAGTGGTTAATAATTTCATCACCATTGTATTCAGTGACTCGAACATCAAACAGTTTGCACTCTATCGTTTCACAAACTTTTCTAAGGACGTCTTTCTTTTGTTTTTTTTTGTTTACAACTCAATAAAATTCATTTCTGTATTTCCAAGAATTTTCAAGCAGGTATTCAAACATGAAAAAGCTTGCTCTTTTTCAATTTTTGACATTTTGATGCCATTAAGAGAAGAGAAAACACTATCACTCTTACTTTTTATTTCCATTTCCACTTTTATTTCCATTTTCAATTCCATTTCTCACCTCTAAAAATGTTTCCTGCGGCAATTAGCACAAATGAAGTGGTTTTTGAAAATAAGTGGAAATTTATCTCAAATCCTTTTAGGGACATGTCTGAGATTTTTATTAGTGAAATCGTGGTCGGATGGATCGAACGGATTATAACAACTTATTGAGGCATTTTGGTTGTTAAGTCCCTAAGTCTTGCAAAATTTAAACAATAATAATGGTGAATACAAGAAGCCTCGGTGGCTCAGACGATAGCGCGACGGACTTCTATTCAGGAGGTCCAGGGTTCGATCCCTGAGCCGGGTACCAATAGAAATTTTTCTATGTACTTCTACCGGGGCTTCGGTGGTTCGGAACCTAACTTAAACTGTAGGTCCCCTCAGCAACAGCTGGTATCGTACCGAGGTGGGGCCCCATGTCGAGGGGAATAGCCTTGGAGGTCGAAGCCGATTCTGTGAAGACTCGAAAATGAGTCAGCGATCTCCTTGCGTAGAGGCAGGCCCTCTCAAGGGACCTCCGCTTGGTGGTCGCTGGCTGATTTCGAGTAATGAACACACACACACCCACATACACTTACTACATAACACACCAGGGTAGTGCTTCGAATCTGTGCATCTACCTGATGACCACAGAGGGATCGCTCCGTACACCCTAGCCTGCTAGGGAGGCTTCCGAATAGCAGAGTGGGTGAGGTCACTTTGCCTGATCAACAAAGGAGGACGTCGTTTACTGTGCGATAAGTATGCCTGGCACCTGAGAGGTATAATCTCAGAACGTTGATAACAGCGAAAAACCCACCGAGATCCAAAAACACTCGGCGAAGGATGGCCGGATTCGGAGTACTGCCTTGAGAATAAACACGGGTGTGGCACAATAGGTTTTATAGCTTGAGCGCCAGGGGTTCGTCCCCCCCCCCCCCCCCCCCCCCGCCAACATTACAACTAACTAACTAACTAACTCAAATAGTGGATACAATAACGAATAATTTATAACTATTGAAATGTGAACTCTTTTCTGCATTCAAGCAATTAAGCATATGACAAGTGAAAAAGTAACGCGGGCCACCAACTCTAATGTGGTGCTAACAATAAATGTGTCTAATATTCGTCAAAGTAAAATTGAGATCAATCCATGAAACCTTGTTCTTGTTCTTGTTCTTGGGACGTGTAGGTTTTCTTTCGCTTTCCGCGGTTGTAGCAATGCTGCTGACCGCACTACAACGCTCGAGGCGTGACTCTCCGCGCCGTACAAGACGTGACGTTTAAATAATTTTTTTTGGTTGTAAACCAGTGGCAAACCCACTCCAATAATTTCAGGGCTTGTAGAGCACACTTATATCTTTCTCTGGCCAAAATCTTCTGACAAACTTTTCAAACTTTTCTTAATTTTTAAAATTTGGAATTGTGTCTTAAGCCAACGAAATTCAGATGTTGAAAATTTCAATCGGTCAATTGGAACCCAAGTTAAACAATTTAAAAATAGTTGTCAAAAAATTCAAAGTGCTACATCTCGGCCTTTTTTCAATTTTCGAAAAATATTCGGTGGAATTTTTTTCACTGCACCGAAAAAACGATATTTTAATATCAAGAGTGTCATATTCTTACAGGCATATTCTTAGTAATATTCTTGATATAGCAAGCTAAATTCTTAATTTAAGAGGAAAATGCGCCTTGCTCTGTTCAATCAAGGATAAATCGCGTGCGCACACCCATCTCCTTCTCTTTACAGAAAATTTTAGAGTGAGAAAGGTCTGATGTCACATTGAGGTTGAATACCGGCGTGCCACGCCGAGACATAACATCTCTACATTATTGACTTGTTGACGTGTGACATCAAACTTTTCTCACTTTAACGTTCTCTGCGAAGAGATAGAGTTAGAGATGTGCACATGCGATTTATGCTCAGAATTGGTTGCATTTCTTTGAGCTCGTCACTTATTATACAATTACTGCGACAGATTTCGGATGCAACTATTCTTAACTTAGTGGGAAATTCTTACAATTGGACAAGCATATATATTCTTAAGGTAAGAGGGCCTCCATCTTATATTTATAATATTTTCTTGGCGCCTATTTGAGTTGTAAATATTCTTAAACTTACAAGGAGAGGACGCGAGATTGACATCGCCGATTTGACTGCGGCTTCGCAGGATGAAAGTACATCAAAATCCATTAGGGGCGTATTTTTCCTTTCGATCTAATGGGCCTTAGTTTTCGAAATATCGAGGTTTCAGTATTTGCGCTCGAGCGCTCGACTCGCCTCTGCAGAGCTGCAGGACCCCGGGACTTGGCGCTTACTCACAGTCCGACACTGATTTTGTTACGAGAGGAAAGTCCACACGGTTTCTATATGATTTCTATATGGTTCTTTATGTATATTGTGAATCTTAAAACGAAAATAATCTATCATGCCAAATTTCCGAAGAAGAAAAAACGGGATTAAAAAGTAAAAACAAAAACAAAAAATTATTTTTGTCCCTTATGTCCAGCGGATAGTGACTATTTTTCAAGTGAATCATGCAAAATATGTTACAAGCAATTTGGCATTTTTGTAGGCATATGAACTCTCAGAAACATTTTGAAAACGAGAGGCATCCGCATGTTATTATACATATAAAATTATATTTTCCGTTCAAGGTATGCAAGATACAGAAAAATGTTGAGAACACAAATTTTTTATTTGAAAAATATCTATGAATTTATATTATGTTATATATTATATATATTTTCTTCGAAAAACAATATACAAACTTGATTTTATATTTTTATCGAATAATATTATTAAATATTTAACATTATAAAAAATGATTCTATGAAAAGGCATTAGATAATAAATCAAGCTATGCAAGATACGAACAAAAGTTTAAAAATAAAACTATTTATCATGAATAGATCTACGAGTTTTCATCAGACTATTTTTTGATAGCACAGTGAGTACAATTTTTTATGACAAGAAAATGTCCCAAATAAGTTACAGAAATATTTTCAGCTCCTTTATTTAAAATTCCTGTTTCACATGCATTTTTTCTGCACAAAAATGTTTAAAATTTAATGGTAATTATATTTATATTATTTCTTTTTTCAATACTAGAGCACCTTAGCCGGTTATTTTCTATTGGAATAGTTGATAGTATGATTTTTTTGTATATAATAATCTTCTGTTTGAAAAAAATCGGTTACGGAAATCGACCCTTGAAGGTTTTTGAACTGAAAAGGGCCTAGCCGGTTAAGCATGTAAAATCTGCCCCCGCACGTATCAAGTTCAAATTTACGTCATAGTTTCATGCCCATGTGAAGTATAATTTCCCCCAATGATAACCTTAAAATTGCATTTTTGAGTGACTTATGGAGGGGGAAAGAAAAATCAAAAAAGTGTTTTTTCTCGAAAACCACTCAACCGATTTTGATGAACAAAATATATGTTACATACATCAATGAGGGTAACGCAAACAAAAAATATGAAAAAATTTTGATAAAAAATATGACC
>CAKNXH010064086.1:182628-212999 GCA_932178445.1 Andricus quercusramuli
GGTCATATTTTTTATCAAAATTTTTTCATATTTTTTGTTTGCGTTACTCTCATTGATGTATGTAACATATACTTTGTTCATCAAAATCGGTTGAGTGGTTTTCGAGAAAAACCACTTTTTTATTTTTCTTTCCCCCTCCATAAGTCACTGAAAAATGCAATTTTAAGGTTATCATTGGGGGAAATTATACTTCACATGGGCATGAAACTATGACGTAAATTTGAACTTGATACGTGCGGGGGCAGATTTTACATGCTTAACCGGCTAGGCCCTTTCGTTTGGCTTTTTTCTGGGTCCCCCTAATGCATAGGTGCGTCCCCAGTTGTCGGTGAAAAAACTTTTATTTGAGCTGTCTTGTGAAATATTTTGAATTGTCATTAGTAGTGCGGCAGTTAACGTGAACAATGATGTATTTCGTGTCACAAACTGAGGCATTTTTTAAATATTTTTCAAGCTCACATAATTGTTATACTTAAATGTTTTTGTTGACATAGAGAAAATTTGCATGCTGTTAAAACATGATCTGATGAAAGCTCGTAGACCTTTTTCAAGTGAATAATTTTATTTTTAACTTTTTTTCGTATCTTGCATAGCTTGACCGTAAAATGAATTTATTTTTATTTTTAAAAACATCTTTCAGGGCTAAAAAAAACTATGTGTCTGATAGAAAAATGGTTGCATAAAAATTTGAAAATAATTTTGAGCTGAGCAATTGCACTTTGTACAATTTTTCCGTATCTTGCATAGTTTTCCCGAAAATATAATTTTTATTGTTAATTATATACAGATGACTGCCATCTTCAAAATTGTTTGCATGATTCTCTTGAGAAATAGTCACTATCCGCTGAACTATTGTGTTAACAACTTTTCCAAGAAGCGACAAAAACGATTTTTTGTTTTTGTTATTACTTTTTGACCCCGTTTTTTTTTCAAAAATTTGACGTGATGGATTATTCTCGTTTTAAGATTCGCAATTTACGTAAAAAAACTGTAGATTTTCCGTTAGTCACAAAATCAGTGTCGGACTGTGACTAAGCGCCAAGTTCGGGATCCCCGCTCTGCAGAGGCTAGTTGAGCGCCTTGGAAACTAAGGCCCATTAGATCGAAAGAAAAAATACGCCCCCAATGGATTTTGATGTGTTTTCAGCCTGTAAAGCCCCAGTCGAATCGGTGATCTCCATCTCGCGTCCTCTCCTTGTTAGTGGGAAACCATTAAAATTAGAATGTCGTTTTTTCGGTGTACCAAACAATCATATATCCTGAATTACAGCTAAATCCCATTCCGAGACGAAAATTTTCGTGATCAGATTACGTGGTCTCATATTGAATATATAAAACGTACTATTTTTTCAATTTGTCAAAACAGAAAAAATAGTAACGTGTTAAAATCCTCTGTAGTAACGAAGACAAGGAAAAGTAGAAAAATCTGCAATCTGACTTTTGTAAGTTGTTAATTTTGGAAGTAAGTAACAAGTTTAATTGGGAATTTTCTGGTATATATTGAGATATGTATGAAAAGGATCACTAGAGTCGTGAATCCAATTAGAAACTTAATTAATACATTGCTGTACCCACATCCTTGGAAATCACTCAACTCCATTCTGAATAACTGCAATATGGAATTCAAGTTCTTTTACTATTTGCCATTTGCCATCGCAATTAAAAAAACATAGTTGATTGAAAAGTTCGAAGAAAAGCCATACATCAAATATTTAAGGAATTATATTTGAAAACGTATATTTGAACAAACGACAAAAACAATTAATCTAATTTGAGTATATTTGGTGGTTTGTAAATTTATTCATTGAAGAATCGATATCTTAAGGAATAAGGTCATGACATCTCATTTATAATATTAAAAGAGCTGAAGAAGTATTCTTGGTATGAGAAACGTGCTTCTAGAAGACGTTACAATATTGATGAAGTAGCATTGCATTTGAGGTGCTATTTTACATTCGGTGATAAAATTTTCAACACCCGTGTGCACGATGAAGTATCCTTGAATATCCCAAAAGCGTCCCTGAAGGCTGATTTAGGAATTAATATTAAAATATTGAATAATATTAAAAGATGTAACATCTAGTAGCTTTTTATTATTATTTGGAATTGTCTTATTATCTTGAAATAGAATGATTTTCTTGCATGAATAGTTAAAGAATAATATTTCAGCAAGCATCTAACTCGGACCGTACTTTTAAGAATTTCAAAGATTTTGTGTGGGAAATATACCGTTATAAATTTTTAAAGGTTTGGTTCTAGGTTGGACGCTTGAAGATTTTTGAAGGTTCGAGTAACAAAATTGATAGGATTCGTTAGAAAAAGGTTCTGTTTCCGGTCGTAAAGCTATTAGGATAATTCCAAAGTTTGGATGATTATCAGATTTTATTTTATTATATTTATTTGTCTACTTTTTTATTGTCATTTCCGTGCATAATACCTTATTTTTATTTATTTGGCCACTTGCATTTTTAAGTATTACTCCTATGAAATCGATTGTTTTATCTTCAGCTTTTTATAGAATTATAATTGTAGAGCTCTCAATTCCATGATTCCAGAAAAATTTGGGAGCTCTATAAGATATTTTTCTACCTATCAGATCGCATAAATGTGACAAAGAAGAATGGATCTGGAAAATTATAGAATAATTGAAAGTGTTTTCTCATTACACAGGGAAGCGAAAGTGACCTCTTTGTGCTGCATTGCCCATATGTGTATGTAGCTAAAATTCTCTTCTCCCTAGAAGTATATTTATAAACTCAAAGAGGGTTAATCGGAAGGAAATGAGATATCGTAGCGTGGATCCTAAAATAATTTCCGATGTCAGATTTCGATTGGAAATTCGAAGGCCATCCTCTGAGAGAAAAATGCTGGATTGAGCGACCGGCACGGCAGACCTGACGCCTAATACATAAAGTTGGTAACTTATGAGTGGCCGGATGCGGGAAATATTTGCCGGAAATTGAGGCATAATGCGGCTATCTAGGCGCTGCAGCTCGCCAAGCTCTTCCTTCTACAGACATGCGACGTCACCCCCGACGTAGGTTGCGGGGGGTCAGGGACATATTATCCTGTTCACAAACGTCGTCTGGTCTAAATTCGTCGATTTCGTGGCGTGCGAGATTTCCGCACAAAATCCGCACCACGTCGAGATTGGCTATCCAATTTCGTATTATGGAGGAATCTGTTCGGCTTACATACATTGTGGTATTGAACTCTGTAATGGATTGTATATAGAGATCAAAAGTAGGAGTGAGACTTCATTCATGTCGTCACTCTCTCTCTCTCCATCACGTATATTGTACTATTATATTGTATGCAATATCCTCCTGTACAAATTCGTATACATCATATTTCTACTTGCATGAAAAAACTGTCAGTTGTAGAATTTGACATTATAATATTTATTGATTTTTTGAAATAGGACAATAGCAAGCCAGGATATAGCGGCACTATTGAAAAAATTACTATCGTGAATATTAAATTGTGACGTTAATAATTTTATTGACCTATAATAATGAATGATTCAATAATTGTACTTATACCAACAAAAAGTTTTTATAATCCCTAGAAAAAATTGTGAAGTTCACGAAACGAAAAAGGAAAGACATTCTTTCCATGTGCATTCTACATATTTCTGATTCTTCCTATAGAAAATAGAAAAATATTCCATTGTCGGACGAGCAAAATAAAAACAAATTCGCAGTCACTGTTATATGTTTATATATACAGCGGCCCTTGGTATGCAGATGACATAGTGTTGCTGGCAAATAGCGAGGAGGCCTTAAAGGAGATGATGAAGAGGTTGAGAAGATACCTGGATAAGAAGGGGTTAGAGCTGAATGCGCAAAAGTGCAAGGTTATAGTGTTCAGGATAGGAGGGGGAAGGGATAAGGGAGGAGACTGGAAGTGGAAGGGAAAGGAGGTGCAGGAGGTGAAAGAGTTTGTGTACTTGGGTTTCGTGTTTCGGAGGAATGGGGGAGTGGATTGTCACATAAAAGAGAGAGTGAGGAGGGCAAATGTGGTGATGAGGCAGGTATGGGGGTTGGGAAAGTAGCTATTCGCAGATGATTTTGGACGGAGGATGAAATTGTTTGATTCGCTAGTGATGAGTGTGCTATTGTATGAAGGAGAGGTATGGGGGTGGAAGGAAAGTGAAGAGGTAAATAGAACGCAGGAGAGGTATGTAAAGTAGACACTGGGGTTGGCGAGGAACACGCCCAAATATATTGTCAGGAGGGAGACGGGGAGAACGAGTGTAGGTATTCTAGCAGGGAGCAGAGCGTGTAAATATGAGGAGAAATTTTTGGAAGAGGGGGGAAGTAGGCTGGTTAGGGAGTGTTGGTGGGAGAAGGAGAACAGGGGAGGGGGTGGGAAGATGGAGGCGGAGAGGGAAACGTATTTTAGAATGAATGGACTGCAGATGAATGAAGTGAGAAGGAAGCACGAGGAAGGAAGGAAGGTTTATGACTTGGTTAAGCAAAACGGCATGGAGAGAGAGAAGACAGAAGGGGAAGAGAGAATAAGAGAGTCAAGGTATAACGGGAACTATGTGTGGATTATGCCATGGGCAAGAGCGCAATATTTATGTGATAAAGGAGAGAAAGGAAGTCAGGAGCTTATAGCGAGTTTGAGGTGTGGATGCATGGAGGGTTTCAATAGGTTCTGGCTCTCTCGAGAGAAAAGGATGTGTGAGCTGTGTGGAAAGGGGGAGGCAAGAGTGGAGCACTGGTTGGAGGACTGCGTGGAGGTGGAAAGAAGTGAGATAAGCATGGAGGTAAAGGGCAGTAGTATGGGTGAAGGAGTGTTGGGTAAGATGGAGATGAAAAGAAGAAAGGAGGAAGAGGAATTGAGATGGAAGTATTGTAAATAGGAGAGAAAGTAGATATATGGAAGATGTGAATATTGTAAATAGTAGATAAGTAGTTGGTATTAGAGCGAAACCAGAGGTTGGTAAGCGAGGCACTGCGAAAAAGTAGGGACATGCGAGCGAGGCGAGGCGAAGCGAGGAAGGCAAGGCGATAAGAGCGTGCGGCGTAGAGATAAGGAATGGATGGATATTAGTTTTAAGAAAATTCTGTAAAAATGGAAGTGTAAGCAAGTCAATTTTTTAAGGCCAGCAGGCTGAAAAATAAACGTTCATCTATCTATCCATCTATCTCTCTCTCTATATATATATGCCACAAACAAGAATAGTAGAACCGGAACGCCAAGCATGTTAGCCGCAGATACTTTGTTCAACGCCGACAGATTGGAAGATTAAATCTCTTGATGAATATGCTTGTATCTGCTTCGAAGAGACTCCTTAACAGATGGTACGTCCGGAGTGAGGATTTGAGGCACGCTGTCTAACCCTTGTTATCAAAGAGTGTCAAAAAGTGTCAAAGAGACTTATACATATCTATAAGTCTCTTCCAGTATCAAGATGTCTAATAACACTTATGTCCACAAGCTCAGGGTTCTCGAGAACACCAGTAATCTTTTCTTTTTTCAGATTAATCTTGGCATACTTCTCTAATCCAAAGTCCATGCCAATCTCTCTTATGTAATCCTTGAAGATATTTGAAGCAAGTTGAAGTTTGCTTGCACCAGAAGCATAGATCTTCAGGTAATCCATATCAAAAACATGAGTGACTTTATGCTCGTGACGATTGCCGTCGCACTGGTATCGTCCTGAAAGACGCCTCTCCGGAACGTGACGATACTTGTTGTCACGCGATAATTTTCAGATGAGATAGTAGCTCCAGTTTTCCTAAGGGGCATCAATCTCTCTATGCATCTAACTATGTGTAGATGAACCTTCAAGCTTTCGAAAAGACCGATGATAAGTCTATGAAAGGTTCAGTTGAAAGCTTTCCGGTAGTCAATCCAGGCCATAGACAGGACGCGCTGATGGGCTGCTGCATCTTTGCAGACTCACCTGCTAATCAGCAGGTTTTCTCGGCAGCCTGCTCCACTTTGTTTCGAGCCACGTTGTTCGTATATCTCTCTTAACACAGGCTCAATTCTTCGAAAAATCCTGTCGTTCAGGATAGCTATAAAGATATTATACAGCGTGTTCAAACAAGTTATTGGCCTGCAGTTCTCTAGGTTAGACAAGTCGTCTTTTTTCGGTAAGAGTGTAGTGCGTCCGACCAGCATCTGGTCCTGCAGCGGAAAAGTTCTTCGCGATAAGTGGCTTCTTATACCTATTTGGGAATGATTGATGGACATTCCTCTTCAGATTTTATGAGATTGTCGCAAAACTCCTTGAAGCGGATGATATTGTCAGTATCACCTTCCATCTCTAATGTTTTCGGGATCTTGTACACCTCTCTCCAAAAAGTCTCTACCTCCTTGGGCTTGGCTAGATTTTTGCAGAAACAGGGAGATCGCTAAAGAGGTGCGATTGGTCAGCGAGAAACTGTTGATTCTCCCTTATTCATCTCTCCTTCTTCTGTATTCTCCTTCTTGCGTCAGATAACAGCCGTATTTTGTCAACAATATGCTGCTTGATTGTCGGAAGCTTTGACTTATTCAGCGTGTGATTGTACATCCTCAGTTCTTGGTTGAACTTTCGAACCCTTTTCGTGAACGGTCTACCAGATGTTGTGTAGTCAAACACACACTGAACACGGGACGCATTCTGTCTTGCCCACCCAATCTTCTTTCCAGTTAATGCAAGCGACTTTTGGTCTTTTGATCCATTGTCAGTATTAACCTTCGATTCGAATCAGCCAAAGCTCTCGCCGCACCATAAACTGAACAACTGATGTGCCGCAGAGGTCGGACTCCTCCGAGATATCCTTACGAAGGGAGGCATCCATTTCAGCGAGATCTTGGGGCTTAGGAGGAACCTGCATGCCAATGTTCCTCCTTGTCCTGAAATCGCGATCATCTCTCAGAAGGTGCCTGCTTTTAGCGTTTGTTTTTAATATCGGTTCCTCATCTTCGTCCGCACCTTGTTCATGCAGCGGTTGGTGAAGCGTTCCGCGCACATATCCATTTTTCGAGAGGTAAGCAGCGTGATTTCGCAATGACTGATGCGAAACGTGCTGGAGCTCCAGGTGTTTCTGGTACCACAGAGCATGCATACGCACCATTAAGCCTCTCCTCCTCGTCCACCCTTGTAGAGCCCCCATTCAAGGATAAGGCTGCATACTCTGAAGGGTCGCCTGGTATCCCAGAGTCACCATTTGAGACGACTCACCCAGGTGCCATTCAGCTTTTGGTAAGGTTGTGACGCCTCCGCTTGAGGGTTAATTTCGTCGGGACTATCCTTGGAGAATTGTCCGCGACTGCTTATTAATTATTGTAACCATATTCAGCAGAAACCCTTGGTACAGGAACCCTCTATCCGCGAGCCGAAGAAGCGCCCGGTGGCTTTGTCATAGGCCCTTCGGTTCCATTCCAAAGGAATCGAAACCAAATCCAAATGTATGTATATAAGTCCGGTATAAATTATGATTTCTGCTTTGCTAGATCGGGGGAGTTAATCAACACAGAGTCAATACGAAGGACCGGCAAAATCTCGAAAGTTTTGAGTGTACGGGTCGACCAGCTGATGTGATACGATGCCATTATTACATCTGAGTGACAAGGTTACATGGCACGAATGCATGCTCTGTGGTGCGAGAAACACCCAGAGCCCTCGCACTTTTCACAGCAACTCTTTCGAAACCGTGCCCTTGACCTCCGGAAGAGGGGTTATGTAAGCGAAGTGCCTACTCCACTGTAGCCAGAATTAACATCCAGGTTTCTCTCAAGCCGGGAAAATTGGACATGATCAGAAATTGTATACTGTATGTTTCGGTAATGGCGTGAAGCAACACAATAGGTTAGGCTTTAATTTACTTCAAAATAACAGAAACTTATAACTTCGGATATTTTGACATTCAGTATTACTGAATAGCGTTTTCGCCTTTGGATTGTAATAACTAATTATGCACTTATATCCAAATTACTAAATGTTTCAACTTCACGATATGCAAAGAAAGAGTCAGTATTTATATACAGGGTGTTCTTTTCAACTTGAGACAACGAAATATCTCAAAAAATACGCATCCTACGGAAAAAATGTCTCGAATAAAAACTTTTTATTTCCGAGGGGGAGAAAAGATTTGTTAAAATTTACGCCACCTCCACCCCCACAGGAGGCAGGGGTGGGGGTAACTTTGTAATTTCAAATGGCAACCTCAATTTTTTATCACAGATTCAGATTCTCCTTTACGAAATACGTAAGTTTCATTCGGAAAATTTGTTTCGATTCGCGATAGATGGCGCTGCAATTGCGAAAAATGAAATTTTTGACACTACTTTTAGCTCTACCCAGGAATAACGACGCGGACGTAGTAGTTGCCTATTCCCTTCGGGGTGCTTAATTTCGGTGAGTCCCCTTGCCTCTCACAATCCATCGGGGTGCTTGAACTTTTGGCAACGGGACAGTAAAAGTGATAAAACTGTCGAAAACCATTCCCGAATGCAGTTGGTTGACGACAGTCGATTTTGGATGTAGACATTACATATCATCGAGTCTCCACTGTCTACAATACTCGACGTCATTCCGGCCGAGCGATAACCGCGTCTGTCCGTAATTAACGTTTATTCATTAGGCAGGTTGATTCTGTTCATTTGATTTGGGTGTGTTGGTTGCTTTCGTTTGGGTTATTCTTGTTGGTCACGTTCGTTTGAGTTGGTTTGGGTGTCGTTGTATTTCCTCATTACCTTACTTCATTACTTTTACAATGGAAATTCTATCTCAGCGACAGAAGATTGAAATGATTCTCATTTATGGAGAAAGTGGCAGGAGATATCAATGATGCTCTCACGCTTTATGCTCAACGCTTTCCAGAAAGTGTTCCTTCACGTGCTTCTTTTTACCGGGTTGTCCGAAACTTCATCACTGACGGAAGTGTACAACCGAAAAAAAGGAAGCGTCAAGTAACAGTTACTGGAGTTAATAATGAAATTGCAATTTTAGCTGCAGTCACTCATGACCCTCATGTTAGTACTCGACAACTAAGCCGCGATTCCGGAATGCCTCTATCCAGTGTTTGGAAGGTATTAAAACGTAATAATTATCATCCGTATCATATTTCACTGCATCAAGAACTTCATGGAAATGATTTTCAGAACCGAGTGACATTTTGTCAATGGGCGGTTCAGCAGATACAAGGGAACCCAAATTTCTTTTTTCTAGTACCCTTCAGAAAATACACATTGGTTGCGTGAAGTTGAGCATCAGCGTCCATGGTCCGTGAACGTTTGGTGTGGAGTAATTGGAGATCAACTTGTCGGTCCGTATTTTATTGATGGAAATTTGAACGGTGAAAAATGTCGTGACTTTTTACAAAATCAACTTCCAATATTGCTGGAAGACCTAAGCTTGGAAGTGCGACACAACATGTGGTTTCAACATGACGGTTGTCCAGCACATTATGCGGCAATCGCGAGGGAAGTACTCAATCGCGAATTCAATGGACGATGGATCGGTAGAGGAGGTCCAGTAAATTGGCCTGCCAGATCGCCAGATCTTACGGCGCCGGATTTCTATTTGTGGGGTTATCTAAAGAATCGCGTGTATCAAGAAGTGCCCACAACTCGTGATAGCATGTTCGAGCGAATCAGGTCTGCTTGTGCACAAATATCACCAGACACAATTCGCGGTTGCGTGGAATCTTTCAAAGCTCGGATTAACAAGTGCATCGAAGTGCGAGGACACCATTTTGAGCACTTATTGTAAAATAATTAATCGAAATCAAGCATCCCTGTGGTGAGAGGCAAGGGGACTCACCGAAATCAAGCACCCCGATGGATGGGGAGAGGCAAGGGGACTCACCGAAATTAGGCACCCCGAAGGGAATAGACAACTACTACGTCCGCGTCGTTATTCCTGGGTAGAGCTAAAAGTAGTGTCAACAATTTCGTTTTTCACAATTACAGCGCCATCTATCGCGAATCAAAACAAATTTTTCGAATAAAACTTACGTATTTCGTAAAGGAGAATGTGAATCTGTGATAAAAAATTGGGGTTGCCATTTGAAATTACAAAGTTACCCCCACCCCTGCCTCCAGTGGGGGTGTGGTAAATTTTAACAAATCTTTTTTCCCTCTCGAAAATAAAAAGTTTTTATTCAAGACATTTTTTCCGTAGGATGCGTATTTTCTGAGATATTTCGTTGTCTCAAGTTAAAAAAAAACACCCTGTATATAAATCATTACTATCTAATTATAATTTCTTCATGTAATTTATTAAGAAAACTCTAAAAGCATGTCCAGCTGCTCAGCTCAGTCTTACGGTGCACTACACAAATGACAAGAATTATAGTTTACCGTCAACCGCGAATTGCTACAACAATATTTATAGCATCGTCAAAGTCTCAATAATTGTAGTTTCAAATTGATCTTGGGCTGAATAGAACACACAATATCTTTACTGTGTCGACCATAAAAAGGGTCATAAAATGGCTAAAAGTGCAATATCTCGGATTTATCAAACATTAGACTAGCCAACCTTTCATATTATGTATCTCTTGAATAAGGAAGTGGAAAATAACGAAAGTGTGTGCGATTAAAGCCCTCCCAGAGCGGCTTGCATTCTTCCTACATATAATTAGATTTTTAAGTCCTCGTGTTTAGGTTATTCACAAATAGCCTACATCCTAAGATTCCAGGCGAATCACTGAAACTGAAATAAATGATCAACAAATACAGTGCTTTTTTAAGATTTATATAGATGTATAGTCAATAATAACTAAAGAATTATATGTAGGTTATTTTACGTCACAGCTCATTCCACAGAAAAAAGAGAAGATAAGCTTTACAACGATTTCCGGCGAAAGATTCTCTGCAACAAAAATTAACTTCACAGGATAAACTTTACACAAATATCAGTTACACTTTCTTTTGTTTTTCCATGGCAAACACATGTATTTTTAAAGACGCGAAGTTGGCTGAATGAAACTTTATCGCTGTAAAAAATTTCCTGCAACAAATTTTATTCTTAGTTTTTTCTGTGTCTTGATTCTTTTTTTATTTTCGCTTTTTTTTGCTTTGTTCTATACAAACATATTTCGTAAGCGGTTATAGTTTTGATATTAATATTCAACCAAAAATATTAGCTGTCTTTATTTATTGATTTTTTATTCTTTAAACTATGATAGACTAGTTCGAATTTGTACTTATTTTAGTGTAAGATACACGCGCATGTAACTATACTTGGTTGTGACCATGGAAAGTATGGTTATAGGTTTTATATCCCTTCTAGAAATAATCGATTCGGCACGATTCATAACGATTAAGAGTGATCAAAATTTGATTCGGTTTGAATTGTTGCTAATTGTGTCAATTTTTCCCAATCGGGTTGAATTGAGTGAATGCACTTATAGCGACTTGGCGCTATGTATATGTTAGGCTGTGGTGCAGGACAACCACGTCTCGATGAGACGCATATGGTTGCCGCACAGCCTAATAAAAAGGATGAGTGCGTTTCGTCCCGGGTCCGCCACTGGACTCATCAGTATGGCATGTGGACGGACCCTGCCACAGACGCTCTGAGGAGGAAGGGACTCGGCACCTTACTTGAAGGCGCAGGCCCTCGCTTTGGTAGCGAGAAAGACGTGCGCCAGCAAGCGGTAGCCGCCTAGCGGCGAGTCCCTACACACTTACCTACAGTGCGCCATCTGTAGTTTTCGTGTGTAACACACATAACGTGCACGTGTTTATAGGTTGGAAATTAAATTTTAAATAATTCAATAAAAATTTAAATTATAAACAATTGAATGTTTGTTCAGGTGGTATACCAAATGAAGAGTCGGAAGTATGTGGGTTAACAGTACATAAAAATCGTGCCACCTAACGTTGTAAAGTGATATAGTGTCTTTATATCAAGTAGGCAGTAGTAGTTTGATTTAGCGGGTATATTATTGTAAAACTTTTATTTATTTATTTTTAAATTCATATTGATGACATGTTTTGGTTTTAAAGCGTCGAAAACCGCTTGTAAATAATTATCGCAATATCAAAATGCTGCAGTGACAACTTAACCTCTAATTCACAATAATGGATACCCAATTGAAAACGATTGAAATCATTAGTACGTAGGATGGCGCCAATATTTTGAAACTCAGACTGAATAAATTATAGGTAACTCATTAAAATCTTTTCATTTCCAATAGAAAAACTTATCCAATCTTTTTAAATGTCTTCCAGTAACAATTTTGAATCTATAAATAATTTTGATTTGAAATTCACGAAAATTTTTAGCTGTGAAATTTAAAATACTCAATTTTAAATATTTCAAATAATTTGATTTGCAATGCCAAATCTTAAAATCTTTGAATTTTAAAGGTTTCAAATTTTTAATTGTATAATATTAGATTTTTCAGAAGGCTTTATGTAATTAAACAGTTAAATCAATTGACAATAATTGACAGAAATGGAATTGGAGGTTTAACTATTCAAAAATTGTTACAGATTAAACTATTTTTGCATCTGAACAATAAAAATTATGGTATTTGCAGGTGAAATGATTAAAAACTGTATTAAATACATGCAGGAATCATCGCAACAACTGGTTATGGTTCGCCAAACACAGACATTTTCAGGGTGGCGATTCGGCGGACGATTTCAAATTCCCGGTTTTTCCTGGTCAAGTTTTTCAATTTTCCGGGCCAACCAAAAGTAAAAAATTCGTATTTGCCGCAAAACGCAAACATTTATTTCAATTCCTGACGTTTATTATGAACATATTTCAACACAACAGACCAAAACATTGTCGAATAAATCAATTTTTGAAAAATACTCAAATTTTCCACTAAAAATATCAATTTTTCTACTGAAAAAATGAAATAGTTATACTTTTAATTCAAAAAATTAATTTTCAACAGAGAGAAAACGGATTTCCGACAAAAAAGTTGAATTTACAACCAAAGTGATGAGTTTTCAAATAAAATTGTGAATCTTCAACAAAAAAATACAATTTTTCAACAAAAGACATGCATTTTTAACCAAATAATTTTCAAACAGATAATTGAATTTTGAACTAAAAAAATAATAATTTTCAATCGAAAATAGAATTAAATTAATTTTTACCAAAAAAGATGAATTGTCAACCAAAACTTAATTGATTAAACGCGAAGTTGAAAAAATTAATGTTTAACCAAACAAAAGAAGAGATCAATTTTTAAATGAAATTGTAAATATTTAACTGAAATAGTTGAATTTTTAATCACACAGATGAATCTTTTACTGAAATGATGAATCTTTAACTAGAATAATTGAATTTTGGACAAAGAAGATGAATTTCTACCAAAAGACAAATTTCAAACTTAAAAAGGTCATTTTTCTACCAAAAATTAAATGAAAGATTTTTAGCAAAAAAAAAAGAATGTTCAGAAAAAAGTAATGAATTTCCAACTGAAATTATGGAACATTCAACTGGAATAATAGTTACATTTTCATTTGAAAAAAAATCATTTCCAACCAAAAAAGATTCAAAGAAAAAGAATAGTTGAATTTTATGTCAAAAGGATGAATTTTCAACCATAAAAATTATTTTTTTTTACAAAAAAAGTTAAATTTTCCACAAAGTACATACATTTTCAAATAAATATTTTAATTTTTAAATGCCAAATATCGATTTTCAACTGAATAGTTGAACTTTCATGAAAAAAAGATAAACTGATTCTCAACAAAGTAGTTACATCTTAACCAGAGATGAATTTTAAATTAAAATGATGAATCTTCCAAGAGAGAGTGATAGTGGGACAGAGGGTGACGAATTAACAAGTGAAAATGCTAATATCCGTAGGATATTATAAGTTGATGAAGAATCTGAATAGCTTTGCTCTCATTTAATTTTAATTATTCTGTATCTAAACTATTTTCAGTAATTTATTTGATAAATTGCATGTTTTTTATATGAAATTATAGAGAATGAAATTAATAATTTTATGGAAAAATTTCACCTCATTAGCAAATTTGTTGATGACAGCACTTCCAGCTCGCGGAAATTATTACAAAACATTTATTTAATTTTTGCCATGAACATATTGCTTAAAATGTGTTGCCTCGAAAAAAAGTAAATAAACGTTTTCAAATGATTCGCGCGAGACGAAAGTGCTGCCATTAAATTACCACTTCATAACCACCAAATCCTACTACCGATTGGCCCGATTGGGAACGATTGGGAACGAATTAAACTTTGCAACACTCAATCTTTTCCAATCGTGCACACACGATTAAGAAACACGATTAGAAACAATTCAAATTTCTTTCTATCGTTCTGAATTGTTTTCAATTAATTATTTCTAGAACGGATAGGTCGATTACTTCAAGTATAGTGATTACCTTAATACATCTACATATTGAAAAATTTCCTTCAAATTAATCTGCAGACTACCTTTTCTTGAGACCTGATTAAAGAACTCATATTAACAGTTGTTAAAAATTTCAGACAATTTATATATTTTCCACATCAGTTCTAAGACATAATTTGTTTAAAAATATAGCGATTCGCTTTAATTGACGGTACAGTTATTCTAATAATTGCATTACAATTATAATTTTGAGAAAATGTTGTAACATTTTTCATGAATATTTTCTAAATGCATAAAACGTTCAAAAATGTTAGCAATAGGGTAATATTATTTAAATTGCCCAATCTCTTGATAAAAGTATGATTGATTGAAGTCTCGATACTAAATCAGCTTTCTATGATTTTCTTCAAATTGAATTCCAAATTCTACTGGTGGACGCTGAGGAAACACAATACTAAAATTTCCAGAATGATGTTCGTGTTTTTGGTCAGGGTAAACATTATTAAAGATGGTGTAAATATTGTTGATAGACTGATCGTAATTTTATTTTAGCTCTCTAGCTTTCGCTCCATGGCATGATTTTATAAACAATATTAGTAATTATCAAAATAATAATGTACAAACTATTGAATATGATAAAATCTTCGTACTACCTTTCTCAAAAGAACTTTCGAGATTCTATATGAATACTTTCAAAACCTTCAATATAAAAGTGGTTTTTACATATGAAATAGATCAGTTTAAATGTTTCTCTAAGAATAAAGATAACACACCTTTCAATTTAGGGACACACGTTATTTATAGTATACCTTGCGAATGTAAGAAAATGTATGTAGGACAAACAAAAAGATACATTATATCTACAATTAAAGAACATTCAAACGATTGTAAAAAAGACGATAGAGTTACAGCGCTAGTTGCACATGCACATAAATATGACCATAACTTTGATTTATGAAAAACTAAGATTCTTAGCTATGATACTAATAAAAGAAGGAGAAATTTCAAAGAAATGTTCCATATTGTGAGAAACACTAATTCAGTCAACAAAAGATCAGATATAGAACACATTAGTAAAATTTATCATAGTCTTATTTTATTAACCAATACATTTTATACAATAGCTTAGTAATATACACATATATTCACTTTACAACAAATGTATTAATTTCAAATTTTCGTACCAAACGCCATCTTTAATAGATCCCCCCTTTATATACTACATAATAGTTCTTCATGCGAATTGTATATTCTACGGTCTACTCCATATTTATAAACTGTCAATTGTCCCTCGACCATC
The DNA here is from genome assembly GCA_932178445.1 of Andricus quercusramuli. Lineage (NCBI taxonomy): Eukaryota > Metazoa > Arthropoda > Insecta > Hymenoptera > Cynipidae > Andricus > Andricus quercusramuli. Next base: position 198,223 of record CAKNXH010064086.1, read on the forward strand.
AGAGGAGAATTTGTAAAAATGGAGAAAATTTCTAAGTTTATAATGTAATCTCGGTATGTTAAAATTCCCTGGAGAGGATAAACTCTTAAGTTATAATTATTTTCCTTTTTTAATCATCTTTACAAGAAAATGTTCTTAATATCTTTTACTTATATGTGTACTCCATATTTTAAAGTCTGACTTCGTAATGTGGTAAGCTATTTTGGATTATTAAATTATCTTGAAATAATTTATATAATTTTAAAAACTTAGGCATTAAAAACCGAGTGTAATTTAAATTATTTAAACCATATTTAATACTAAAATATTAACTTCAAAGACTTTTATTGAATATTTACAAAAATCCATATTATTTTTGAAACGTATATAACGTTGCACACAAGTGATGCAACCAGCATAAGATGCAAAAGATTAATTCAGCTGTAATACTAAGTATCAATAGAATTTCAGTTAGCAAAATCATTTCTTCACAAACCTAACAAAGAAATGTTTCTAAATCAAGTATTGATGTGTAAACATCTTAGACCTCGATATGGGGAGTCGCGCCTGATTCAAATGATTGTCTCATACCACAGAACGGAGGCTTCTCCCTCTCTCTCTCTCTCTCAAACGAATAATAATTGTTTAATAAATTGTAAATTATTTACAAACAGGAGGAAAATATGCTGTGTCTAATTTAAAACGAAAAGAAACAGTTTTCAATATTATTCTTTTAAGTTTTGAGTACTTAGATGTGTAATAATAATGATAAGTGTCATAATAATGAATCTTTCATAATGAAATTTCAATTTTTAATATTCTTCTTCATGAAACATAATTAGCCTAATTCTAAATGTAGATGCGTAACATAAGTTCGACAGAATCTGTTCTTTCAGAGAACTGATATCGGTCCGCATCGGAATTTTATAAACAAAGTATGAAAAAATTCAAATTTTTAAGGTGGCATTCAGAACTCTGAAATTTTAATGATTCGAGGCTTCTTTTATTTTGAATGATTCAATTTCAATTTGTTTATTTTTGAATATTTCATTTTTACTCTTTTATTTTCAATTTATTGTAACAGATATATCGAACCTCAAAGCGTGTCCAGAATTCTTTCAGAGAAATTTGTGAGTTTTCAAAATTATATCATATTTTCAAATATAAATGAATGCAGTAATATTTGAATCGGATTTCAAATTGAATAAAAGCATTTAATTATGAATATATTAATCAAAATGTTTTTGAAAATTAAAAAAAGATTACTAAGGCTTTCGAATTAAAATAGTTCAATTTTTAACGTGAAAAACTATCAATTATTTAATTATGAACAGATTCATAATCGTCTTATAAAATCAATTTTATTATTATTCTATTATGAAAAGTCGAACTATAGTTCAATTTTAAAAATAAACACTTAATTTATGTTTACAGTTTATCAACTCAACATTTTTCTTGTATTCTTTTTTTGTCGAAGTTAACCCGTGCCCCCGAGTCCTTGAAAATTAGATAGTTTATAAGAGAATGTAATACACTACTATGCAAAAGTTTCTTGACCTATCTTTTTCAATACTTTATAAAAGCACTCTAGTTTGAGAAATATTCACTTTCAATTACTACACGAAACCTGATAAAATTATGCGCCTAATGGTCTTATATTGAAAGCAATATATTAATTTTATTAGAAGTTATTTAAAAAAATACAAAGGGCATAGCAGGATAAGTATGTATAAGCTGCCCCCGGCCGAATCTGTCTGACATTTTCACCATGAGTTGGTACTAATATGAGGTTCATTTTCCCGGAAGACTATATCTGAGAAATCATTTTTATTGGAGTTATGGGGGTTAGTAGAAAAATCGAAAAACCTCTTTTTCTCGGAAACGGCTGGGCTGATTTCGGTGAGGAAAAAATATGTTATGGGTTTCAATAAAGGGATGTTTTGAAAAAAATATGGGACATTTGAGACAAAAAGAAAAGGTCAAAAAAAAATGTTCAAAATTTTTTTGATTTTTTTTAATGGGAAATTCTTGAGGCACAATCGCCGTTTTTTGCCTAAAAATACCTTGAATTATGCGGAAAAATATGTGCAAGTTTGAGATCAGTCAGAGTGGCTGCTCATGGTTGAAAAAATTAAAAATCTCCAGCGTACCACGTTCAATGCACGTCCGCTGATGTATAATGAGGAGTCTGCAAAACTTACGCTGGCATTAGACTCCAAACACTTTGAAAATGCTCGTCAATCAGACAAAAATGGTCCCAAAAAATATAGTACCTTCTATTCATCCGGTATTCTCATCTGATGTTCTTTCATATTTCATTTATTTTGTCTCCTGAACTTGTTAATATGATATTCTCTTGTTTTTTCTAGCTCCTCACTGAACAAGGTTTTCATATTGAAACTGTTCCGGATTTGTCACCTTTCTTTTTAAAGCCTGATTTTCTGTTTGCGCGAATGGCCTTGACCTGCCCCGAAATAGCCAGGTAGTCCTTGAGCCTCAACTCGCCTGCCAATGAGCGCTTGCCACGACATGAAGTGGCGTGAGGAGTTACTGAGACGACCGACGTTCTCTCTGCTCGCTTCGTTTGCTCCTCCGGTTACATATTTTGGGTATCGTCTTTTCTTCTCTTGCTTTTTGCCTAAAAATACCTCGAATTATGTAGAAAAATATGTGAAAGTTTGAGATCAATCGGAGAGGCTGCTCATGGTTAAGAAAATTAAAAATCTCCAGCGTACTATTCCGAAAGAATTCAATAGTACTTCAAAATATTCCAATGATACTTCAACAGCAGGTGTACACAATTCGGGGTGATTTTTTATTGTCAGTCCCCTCGCCTCTCACAATTCGGGGTGCTCTTTTATGGTGAGTCCCCTTGCCTATCACAATCCTCGGTATCTTCTATTCGTTATTATTCTTAATCTTCGTCGTGAAAGTCGACAAAAACGAAGAAAGATCGAAATAACTACTTTGGATAAGAAAACAAATGAATACGATAAGAGAACAAGTTCAGGGCACAAAATGAATGAAAGCACAAGTAAAGTTCTCAACTTGAAATAATGACGAATCTCGAAACCAAATCACTATTCTTCAACGAAGACCTTTCCCTATACTGTGAAGAATCAGTCAACAAACCGAAGAAAGAACAAAACTAGATCGGGGTCGCGGAAAAAAAATCAGATCTAAAAAAAAGTGACTGGAGTTTCTCAAATCTCAACAAGGAAAAAACAAGAGACGATCTGAGGAAGAACTTCAAATCATAAAACGAATGACTGAAGCTTCTCTAATCTCAACTACTATTCCTGTACCGAAGCCTTACTCTGTACGATGAGGAATTGCTTCCTTAGCCGCGAGAAAGCGAAACATTTGACAAAACGAGCGAAAGTGAGAAATGTCCGCAGCATGTCAAGATTGAAAAGACAATGCCCAAAATATGTAACCGAAGGAGCGTTCAAAGAGAACGTAGATCGCCTCCGCAACTCCTCACGCCACTTCATGTCGTGACAAGCGCTCATTGGCAGGCGAGTTGAGGCTCAAGGACTACCTGGCTATTTCGGGGCCGGTCAAGGCCATACGCGCAAACAGAAAATCAGGGTATAAAAAGAAAGGTGACGAATCCGGAACAGTTTCAATATGAAAACCTTGTTCAGTGAGGAGCCAGAAAAAACAAGAGAATATCATATTAACAAGTTCAGGAGACAAAATAAATGAAATATGGAAGAACATCAGATGAGAATACCGGATGAATAGAAGGTACTATAATTTTCGGGACCATTTTTTTCTGATTTACGAGCATTTTCAAAGTGTTTGGAGTCTAATGCCAGCGTAAGTTTGCAGACTCCTCATTATACATCAGCGGACGTGCATTGAACGTGGTACGCTGGAGATTTTTAATTCTTTTAACCATGAGCAGCCACTCTTGTCAACGGCGATATCACTCTGAAAACACCAGTTCCAGTTAGATCACTGAAGTTAAGCAGTGTTGGGCGCGGTTAGTACTTGGATGGGTGACCGTTCGAGGAATACTGCGTGTTGTTGACCCGTCGTGGGTGTGGTGGACCCACACTGGTAGTATTTATCCACCTAGAAACACTACCCAAATCGGGTAGTGAGGCAATGAACTTTCGAGTTCGAAATGCTAATCAATTTTTTTTTATGAGCAGCCACTCTGATTGATCTCAAACTTGCACGTACTTTTCCGCATAATTCAAGGTATTTTTAGGCAAAAAACGGCGATTCTGCCTCAAGAATTTCCCATTAAAAAAAAAATCAAAAAAATTTTGAAAATTTTTTTCGACCTTTTTTTTGTCTCAAATGTCCCATATTTTTTTCAAAACATCCCTCTATTGAAACCCATAACATATTTTTTCCCCATCGAAGTCAGCCCAGCCGTTTCCGAGAAAAAGAGGTTTTTCGATTTTTCTACTAACCCCCATAACTCCCATAAAAATGATTTCTCAGATATAATCTTCCGGGGAATTGAACCTCATATTAGTACCAACTCATGGTGGAAATGTCGGACAGATTCGGCCGTGGGCAGCTTATACATATGTACTTATCCTGCTATATCCTTTTAATGTTTCCGAAAAATGTTAATAAATCAAAAAGCAATTAATATTTTTCAATCTCTTTGCACTAGTTTTAAAGATAATTTTCTTAATCATTTTAGTGTTTTGATAAGATATTTCTAGAATTTTTCCTTCGATGCAATCAAAACCTAAGCTTAATTTAAAGAAATTATCAATATTGATATAAAGTCAGGTTTTCATAACTGAATTAAAACAAATTAATAGAACAGTATTCTGACAGACTTGCGGAAAATTGTCTTCAAAATTAACCCATAAACAATAAAAAATTGGTTATTTCAGAATTTATTGATATTTTCCAGAAACATTAACATTTGTCGTTTCTTCAAACAACTTCTAATAAAATTAACACATACTGGCTTTCATTTATGCTCATAAAACGGGTACTCTTATCACCTTTCATGCAATAATTGAAAGATAATCTACAGTTTATTATTATTCAAACTAGGGTGCTTGTTCAACCTATTGGAAAATAGATGTCCAGAAACTTTTGCACATTACATATAGGAGAAAATAAAATTTTAATTTATTCATAATTTAATTTATAATCAAATTTAATTAATTAATTTGAATAATTAATTTCCAATTAATTAATAATAATTATTATTAATTAATTAAATTTATTTATAATTTAATTTATTTATGTTTATTATTAATTTATTTATAGTTATTATATATTTATTATTTATTTATACTACATGCGCGTGAGTTATTATTTGCCTTGTGTAAGATTTCAATTTCAGTTAACGTTTACCGAAAATGTTTACACATAAATCAGTCTTGGGTCGTACTTTAGGACGCACGCGATTTTTTTTTATTTGAATTGAAATTCGGAACAGATATCTTTGATTTAAATAAATTCTCTCTTTAATAGCATAATCAAACAAATATTTCTTCGATTCTGAGATTTTTTTCTGGGTATAATCGATTATTGAAAGCATTCTAATTTTAACATAAATTCCAAATTGAAAATGTCCAGAATATCTAGAGGACTAGCTTCCCTGCGCATGTTTGATCCTCTTTAAAATATTCAAATGAATATAAATGGCCTTTTAAGTGAAAATGAATTCAGAAATTCTTTAAAAACTGTTGGAAAAAATAAGTAAACAATTGTCTCCATGTAACTATTATATTTATTGATCTATACACTAGAAATCAATGGAATAATAAATCTCTAATCTAGTGTGTAAAATGAGAGAATGAGTATAAATGAATATTTAGAAACAGTAGAAAAGGTGATATGCAAAGGTATCAAAACTTTTGTAAATTGCTCGGCGAATTGCCGACCTGTCGGGACGAACTGTCGTCCCGACGGTTGACACCAGACTGACGAGTCCTTCCCTTTAGGCGAGAGTTGAAGGTCCTGTCAGAAGTTCAGGTAAAAAACGTGAAGCTGAAGTCCTATAGCTTGCATCCCTGAGACTGTATTCTTATATTTCTGGTGGGTATATAATACCGATGAACTCCAACAAAAACATTAATATTCTTAAATATCTATAGTGTGTTTTAAAAATACTAATACTTTGAACTCTTTACAAATAAACTTTGATGTTGTTAATTTTCCAATATGGCTTTGAAAAAAGAACAAGAGAATGGGATTTATGCCTAAAAGCTGAATCCATTTCATATGAGACAGGTAGGTATACTTTAAGTCGTACAATCTGTTGGCGATAAAATATGTTGCTTTTAGATGGAATTAGGCGACACGTAAGAAACTTCTGCAAAGTTATGAGTATTTGAGTATTAAGGTTTGTTTTTCAAAACAACATTATTGCTTTCTTTACAAGCTTTATAATTTTTATCTTAATTGAGATAATAAAGTTTTCTTACCATAATCAGGTGAAGTTTACCGTCCTCATTTTAAATCCAAGATAGTTTTGACGATGTTTTGGAAAATATAACGAGCATGTTTTTACAAGAACTCCACCTTTTTGTTGTTTGCCATTTATTTATTAAATTTTTACTTCTATAAGAAAGATATAATGCGAGTTTTATGCTAGCCAGAATATTTTTGCAGCCAAAAGAAATTTTTTCTCGAGAAATTGAGTTTTCGCATTTTTCTTACAAACAACGACAGGTTCAACAATATGCTGATAAATTTGTTCACATATTCCAACAAGTTTCACAAAAAAATACCTTTTACTCTTAGACGATACCTCATATCGTTCACGAGAAAATTTTTGAAATTCAATTTATGTCTGGTTTATACCTTCACAAATTGAAAAAAGATTTTATGTTAAATTTGACTTTATTTTTCTGGCTCAATTTTAAAAACACGGAAAGTTGATTTTATGAAAAATCCAATTTTTTATTTTATCCAATATTCTTTTAACTCATGCTCATGCGAAATCATTTTTGTGGCCACGAGAATTTTTTCTCGAACGGTGCAAGAAATCAGGAAAGATTTCTTTAAGAAATAACACTTTAGTCTCTCTACAAAAGCCAATAATTAAAAAGAAATCACATACTAATTAAATAATTAATAAGTTGGAATGGAATGGAAGCTTCTAATGTGTCCCCTAAGGGTTTACATTATTCTTGTATCTCTTCCCTATTCCTTCACACACCTCCCACACACATACTTGGTGGTGGGAGGGGGACCTACAGTTTAAGGTGGGTTCCGAACCACCAAGAGCAACAGCCTTAGGTACTTAGAGAACCTTTTTCTCTAGAGGTACCGGTCCCACGACTCTCCGGAGATGAACAACTCCCTTGCTAGGCAAGTGTTCACCGCATGGGCCACCGAGGCTCTTCCAGAGTGCGAGGCGGGAATCGAACCCGCAAGCCGACGGAGTGGGTCCAAAGCCTACGCCTTAACCCCCACGACCATCGTCCCACTTTAATTAATAAGTTATTTAGCATATAAAATTGCCATTCTGTTAGAAATTCAAAACTACAAGTAAATATCTCAAACTGAAACTAAAATTAAAAACCGAATGCATTAATTTAATTTTATTACCGAAAAAACATGTAGCTAAAATGAAGAAAAAAAGGACAAGAACCAAAATTGTGTGAATAAAAATGACGTTTGTTCTGGAAGTAGTCTTTAATATGACAGGAACTGAAAAATCACTTCGTGGAAATGATTTCATCATTTTTCGCTATTCGTTTCTATCGCGGAAGGGTGGGATACTCGCGTCAAAAACACAAATTGGCAAAAGGGGATTTGAAAATCCTCTAGGCTGAGTGAGCTTGCCAAGGCAGAAAGCAAACGATGAAGAGCGAGATGAGAAAAAACAGAAAAAGTCAATCGTCTTCGTAAAAAGTTCGCTCACTGATTTCGTCTTCCCGAGAGATTCCGACAGCTTTCTTTCTGCACCGTTTCTCCGTTTCCGCCCTTTTAATAAATTCTCAGACTATCTGTCCAGTAGATGATTAATTCCTTTCTGCTATTCCTCTAGTAACGTATTTCATTTGCGCATTAATCCTGAAGTTAACATCTCCTTGCCTGACTTACTCTTATAATGGATTTTCTAACTTGAGAGAGGAAAGATGTTTAAAAAAGGGTGCTTGCAACTCAATCAGTTCTATTCCTTATATTAAATATATCATCATAGTCTCTAAAATTGAATTCAAAATAATTTTCCATTCTTAATTATTCATTTTTATATCAAATTCCTCTCTATATTAAAAGGACTAATAATATGTCTATTAATAAACATTTTTCTAATATTGAACCTGTGGATCAATAAAAAGCACACAAATCAAATTTTTTGAAAAACCGCACAATGTGCGAAAAAAATTACTAGACAAAAATTGTTCACCCAGAAAGGACGTTAAAATCTGTTAATAATCATTTTTAGAAAGGGCAAGTAGATTTTTTTTTGAACGTAAAAAATAAGTAAATGAAACAAATTTGTTATGAACCTTTGTTACAAGAATACAATAAAAAATTACCTTTTTGGAAGAATGACACAAGTTACAATAACATTTCATTTAAAAACATTTTTTGACTAAATTGTATCGACGAATTTTCATAGAACCATTTCACACTAGGGAGCGTATTTTTGGTTTCAATCGTAAAAAATAAACAAATTAAATTTATGGGAAAAGGACACAGGTTGCAATAAAATGTTCGATGACAAAATTGTTTTTTTTTACAGAATGCGCACTTTTTTTAGTTATAAAAACAAGAAAATGAAAATTTGTCTGTTTAAATACCAATGCATACTACGAGTTGTGATAATGTACATTAATTGAAACAATATACATTTTCAGGGTGGCTGAGAATAAAACTTAATGCAAAACAAGGAACAAATATTTAAGTTATCATGACAAATAAAATTTATACTTTATTTTGCAACATCTGAATAAGCAATCCCAGGCCGAAGTACATAAATAAATGTAATATATATTTAATTTAACAGTGTTACACATAATGTAGAATAGTTCGCACTTTGGACAGAATCAAGTGCGAAGCCTGAAACACGTGATGGGAATGTGTTCGTTAAGGCCACAAGAGCTTTAACACAAGAGAATTCACAATCACTAAATTACAATGGTCTATGTTTTGACCTTTAGTTTTGTAAAGTCTGTACACAAATGTAGGACATGTACAAAGACTGATAAAACATTCTTGGTCTAACTATAATACGTGATCATAATGATTGTATGCCTAAAATAGCTATTCCGTATGATTGCGGCTGAGCGAGCAATACAATATGGTTGAAATAATGAGAATTATGCGCGTACCGTCCAATTATTTCTATCAGTGTGTTCATGATTTAATTCGTTGCATATGTAAAATGTGTTTGATTTAAATCATTGTCCTGGCGTGCAGCGATTACAAACTGTCGAAAAGAAATACGATTGCTCGTGTCGCAAAATACTTAATCTTCTTTGCGTATTACGATGAGCCACGAGCTGTCAAGATAAGGCGATAAAAAATGGTAATTCGCTTGGATATTGAATTATAATTCATGTTTGGGGCTGCGTGACAACTGAAAATATTTATTTTTTAACTCTCATTCATTACGGATAACGTTTTCTGTTCCACTGCCAGTGATGGCTGAGTTACATTTTAAAAGGAACTAGTTACCGTTAACGTAACATTGCAAAAAAGTAATTATTGTTACTTTTTGAGTTGCGTCTTTATTTTAGAAATATATATGAGAAATATATACCAAAGAAAATAATATCAACGATTATTTTTAGTATTAATGCCTGATACGCAGTCACTTAAGTCACTTTGTCACTTTTGTTCTCAAATAACTTTTTAGTAACTTTCTAGAATAAAAATATTACTTTCGTCACTTCTTTCAATAAATTAAAACAAAGAACCCGAAGATTTCTGAACTTTATAGAATTATTTTCAATTCGATTAAATTCATTTGAATTCTTTGAAATGCCCTTGAAATTAACTGAATTCTACGGATCTTCATTAGGATTTAAATTACTTTTTAATTCGCCCTGTAGACGTTTGAATTTACATTGAATTCTTACGGTTAGTATCAGATTCTTATTTACTACTCATATTCACACCCATTTATCTGAATTCAATGGAATTTTTTGGGATTTCAAAAATGTTGTTCTATTCATTTGAATTATTTTTAACATAGAAAATACTTAGGGTAAATAGTGTTGCAGGTACCTTAATATTTTACCTGTTCGTATTGGTAAAACACAAATATTACCCTTGATGGGCAGAAACTGTCTTTTGTTCTCATAAAAGTTGTCACCACCGTCTTGAAAATTGGAAGCCACTAGCTTTGATCGCTGAAGTGAAGTTAGCTGATGGTTGGTGTAACAGGCAAATCGGATAAGTGCGGCTTCATGAAGGCTGACTTGCCGAATCGTTAGAGCTGTCAAAAGTTCCTTACAAGCTTGGGTAAAAGCAGAAAAGTACCGAGACGTCAGGGAAAGTTTAACCACTTGGGGTAATTTTTGTTGCAGGTAATCTTTACTCAAGAATCAGGGTAAAGATTACTCTAAGTTTTTTCTGTGAATTTATCTTGATTTCAGAAGATTTTCGTCAAGTTATCCTTAATTCTCGTGAATTCTTCCAAATTCACTCGAATACTTCTGAAATCGATGGAATATTTGGAATTTAAAAAAAATGTCAATGCATCCGAATTCAATTGGCATGCAACCTGAATTCCTATCAATATATCCTGTTTCTTAAAAAAATTTAAATTCTTTGGAATCCTCTTGATTTTTCCTTCCTCATTTAAAAAAGCTTTCTATTGATAATAATTTCGAAAATAATTGATATATTTAATTCAACGTTCCTCATTTTAAAAAACTTCCTGTTGCTCGATTTTTTTTTTGACAAACATTTTAAAATGTATATTTTGTATATTTATGCTATGATCCACCTTACAATAAAGAGTTACAATCCTATCTTCAGACTATATCCCTTGTTATTCAAAAAATAATTTTTTTTTTTTCATAGCATTTTTGATGGATGAAACAAAAACTCCTACGTATCCCTACATATCCCGCGTCTTTTAGCGTTATATTGGAATTTTTAATTTCCGTATATAAATTTCGACAAGTAAGTTGGAAACGAAGAATTCTTCCTAGTAATTTCGATAAATAAAACCAAAATGAAAAGTCTCATAAAAATAGTTAAAACAGATTTTGTAGGGCTTTTTAAAAACTGCAATTCTTCCTTGGAACTTATTTCCATATCTCACGTCGTTTGACTCAAAATTTGAAAGTTCGATTTTTATATAGTATTTTTAATTAATAAAAACAAAATTGATAAGCCTTATAAAAACAGCTAGAAAAAAATTATGAATGTATTAAAAAGCTATAATTCTTCTCTTAAATTTGTTCACGTATCTGTAATCGTTTGGTGTACAACTGGAATATTCAATTTTTGCATAGCATTTTCCATGGATCAATTCATAACCGTTGGTCAAGATAGGCTGGTCAGCGAACTTGTTTTTTCTTCTATTACGCCAAAAACGTGTGCCAAAGCTTGATTTGATCCGTTCGCTTTTTCAAGATTTATCATGCTTACGGACATACAAAAAGACATTGTCAAAAATTGAATAAATCTCCTTATTATTAGATATTTCATCACATTCTTTTGAACTCCCTTGATTTCCTCTAAATTCACTCCAATTTTACTGAATTCAGTGGAATATCACAGAAAAAACAAAAGTGCATTTTTGTTGCGGGTAATTTTTAATGCTGATTTTTGCATCGAAACGAAGCAAGATTCAATAGAGTTGACATGGTAACCATTTACAAGTCTAAATTAACAAGTGTAAAAATTACAAGTAAATCTGAACACGTGAAGGTAATTTTTGTTGCAGGTAAAGATTAGTCTGAAATCGCTGTAAAGATCACATTTTTTCTGTGATTTTTTATTTTTCAATACACTGGAATTTTTTTTAATTCAACGTGAATTTTTATGAATTTCATCAAGGTCTTCTCATTTCCCTTAAAGTCCTCTAAATTCACTTGATTTCGATTTAAGTCATTGGTTTTTTAAACATTCATCCTAAATTCATCAAAATTCACCTGGAATTCTCATAAATGTCATCGAATTCTTTTGCCTTTTTTGAAGTCAAAAGAACTTTAGTCACTATAATTTAAATGAAAAAGTAGTTGCAGAAGCAATCAAATCTATTGATTGTCACAATAAAAAACTTCCGTACTATATTTCGAGTATGTAATTAAAAAAGTAACGTTTTTTATAGTTACTGTAGCAAAGAAAATGTAACTAGTTACCAATCCGTTAGAAATCAAAAATAATCTTAGAATCTTTTGAAATGGAAGTAAGTGAAAACTTAACATTTGTGACATGAAAATTTCGAAAATGACAAACTGCACAGGTTTGCATAATTTGAAATCACTTTAGTAGTACTTGGAATCTGTAGCTCACTTTATCTTCCACATACCACTCGCAGGAAATTTAAGATATTGATTTTCCAATAATTTACCTGAAGCATTAAATAACTTCTGTGTGGATGTGAATATAGCTTTCCAAGCAAGGGAAATAAACATTGTTGTACAACAAACAAGTCAAAAAGTTCAGGCAAAGATGTGATCTATAATTTATCATTCGATGTGAATCTTCCCTTTATTATATATTTACCTTTAAATATATATATATATATATATATATATATATCGTCGAGAGAACCTGCTAATTGACAGGTGTGTCTGTAAAGACGCTGCCGCACATCAGCGCGTCCTGTCAATGGCCTGGATTGACTACCGGAAAGCTTTCGATTCAACCTCTCATAGACTTATCATCTGTCTGTTGGAAAGCTTGAAGGTACATCCACACATAGTGAGATGCATAGAGAGATTGATGTCTTTTTGGAAAACTAGATTTATCATCTCATCTAGGAATCATCGTCTGACGACGAACAAGGTCACCTTCCAGAGGGGCGTCTTTCAAGGAGATAGTATGAGCCCTTTGCTTTTTTGCATCACACTTCTGCCTCTATCTCTCGCACTACGAATTTCTCATGGATAACTCTGTGGCGACACTAATCACCGTGAGCATAAGGTCACTCATGTATTTTATATGGATGACCTGAAGATCTATGCTGCTGGTAAAAGCAAACTTCAAACTGCTATAAATATCGTCAAGAACTACACAGGAGAGATTGGGATGGACATTGGTTTGGACAAGTGTGCCAAAATTCATTTGAAGAAAGGAAAGATTACTGGCGTTCCCAAGGACCCTGAGCTTGTAGATATAAGTGTTATTAGACATCTTAACACTTCAGAGACCTATACATACCTGGGCTTGCCTCAAAGCCGCATTCAGGACGTAACATCAGTGAAGGAGTCTCTCCGAAGCAGATACAAGCATCTTCTTCGACAGATTTGGTCTTCCAATCTGTCGGCGTTGAACAAGGTATCTGCGACTAACATGCTTGCCGTCCCGGTTCTACTCTACTCGTCTGGGGTGGTTCAATGGACGAAGAACGAGCTTAAGGCCCTTGATGTCACCACGCGTAAGAGCATGCGTATGCATAAAAGCTTGCATATCAATTCGTCAGTTCCACGATTATACATTTCACGCCGTCAAGGCGGACGCGGACATTTAAATCTCCAATGTCTTCATAACCGAATTGTTTTAAGTAGAGCTTAACATCGTTGCGAATGGCAGTGATCCTCTCCTAAAGATGGTCAGAAACCACGAGATGATTGGCGAAAGAGCGTTCCTTTACAAAGCCGCGGAGCAAGCTGCCGAGACCCTTGGCCTGAATTTCAACATCAGAAGTGAGGAAAGTGCATTACTCCATCTAGATGCTTCACGTCTAAAAGCCGAAGTAAAGAAAGCAGAGGTTAGAAAATTTCACCAAGAGCTACTCGACAAGCATATGCACGAAAACTTTTACAGAAATCTAGAAAAACAGTCCTTGTCAAAGGAGCAAACTTTTGCTTTCCTCAAATCATCAGGGCTCAATTCAGGTACAGAGGGCTTTATTTTCGCATGCCAGGACGGTGTAATCTCCACCTTAGCATACCGCGCCCGCATTTTATGTCAAGAAGTTCCCAGTGATAGGTGCAGAGCGAGCCATGCACACGCTGAGTACCTAGAACACATACTATCGGGGTGTCCGACCCACGCAGGAACAACGTATATCTATAGACATAATGCAGGCCTAAGAGTACTTTATTACCACCTTTGTCGCTCTTACGGTGTTGGTCGCGACCCTGCCCTGCCGAACGCCCCAAGGGATATAGAGTCAATTGTCCGAAACGAGAAGTGCCAGATTTTCTGGAACTACGATTTTCGGGCAGGAGTCTCCGTTGCGCGCTCGAGGCCTGACATTTTTCTCCAAGACTTCGAGAAACGAACGATATTCGTGATCGAATTCTCGGCTCCGTCCGAATACAACATCACTGCAAAGGAGAAAGAAAAAGAGGAGAGGTATCAAGACCTTAAAAGAGAGCTGCAACGACTGTACCCAAAATATTCGGTACGAGTAATTGTCCTTGTGATAGGTGCTCCCGGATGTGCTAAATTATCACTGGTTCGTAACCTTAAAGCCATACCCGCGTGCCAAAAATATGCCAAGGCACTTGCGAGATGGATGCAGAAAGCTGTCATGCTTGGGTCGCTTCGTGTCCTCAAGACACACGAGGGTTTCGCCGGCCTGTCTTTGTGATTCCGTCGTGCCCTGTGACCACCCATCTCACGGATGTGAGACGTGGCCATATGTGTATTTTACCGCGGTTCTACTGGGGGCTATTAACATTTTCTTTTTAGATGGCAGTTGCTCTTAGTGGTACCCTGCGGTG